>PVKP010038544.1:0-20805 GCA_004027715.1 Plecturocebus donacophilus
TCCTATCAGAAAACCTATCCTTTTCCAAAATTCAAATGCTCAAGTTCTAAAATTCAATGCTCAAGTTCTGCTTGCCTGTCCTGTCCACTCATGTCTATAATTTGTGCTGAGAAAACCATACAATAGGGTGGGCTCGGTGGCTCACACCTGTAATCCCAGCACTTTGGGAGGCCAAGACGGGTGAATCACCTGAGGTCAGGAGTTCGAGACCAGCCTGGCCAACATGGTGAAACCCCATCTTTACTAAAAACACAAAAATTAGCCAGTATGGTGGCGGGTGCCTGTAGTCCCAGCTACTCAGAAGACTGAGGCAGGAGAATCGCTTGAACTCATGAGGTGGAGGTTGCAGTGAGGCAAGATTGTGCCATTGCATGCCAGCCTGGGTGACAGAGTGAGACTCCATCTCCAAAAAAAAAAAGAAAGAAAGAAAGAAAGAAAGAAAACCATGCAATTTCCTCGAAAGAAGTGGCCTTTGAGTTCATTTCATTCTCACTCTCACATTTTATTTACTGTCATTATAGAGTTATCTCAGGGACTCATATGTGAATGTCTTCTCTTCCCCAATAGATTTTATGTTTTGTGATGGCAGAGGAGTGACAAGATGAAGAGGATGTTTTAGGCAGATTGTCAGGCTGCACAGCATGGGGAGTGGTCTGGAGCTGAAAGGAAACATTGATGGTCAGCCAGATCGGCTGAATGGCTGTTATAGCTCCCAGGCACCCAGGCGATAAGGGCCTGGGCGGGAAGGGAGAGGAAAACACAAGGAACATTTCCAAATGAAAACCGGTAGGCCTGTTACAGTACCGGGTAGCTGTAAAATCGTGGCTCTGGAGCCAGACTACCTGGCTCCTTCCTTGAAAGCTCCTTCCTGTAATCTTGGGCAGGTGACTTCTCTCTAACCTTACGTTCATTTGCAAAGTTCCATTATAATAAAAGTCCCCACCTCATAGGGTTGTTGTGAGGATTAATTTAGCTAATGCTAGTAAAAATGCTTAGGCCACTGCCTGAAACATAGCTGCATTTAGCAACAGCGCCAGGGTACTGGTATTTAGTAAATATTTGCAGAGGGAACACATGGGGCAATTTCAACAGACTGGCAGAGGCTAAGGGAATGGGGTGCTTGGGACATAGATAATGAGTTGTGGTGCCCACAAGTCTGAAGATGGGGAAAGAGGGACAACAGCTAAAAAGGGAAAATGGATCAAGGGAAGAATTCACTCAGCCAGGAGACACCTGTGCTTGTCTGGATGTGGACAGAGGATACAAAAGGGTGAAATCGCCGGGTGCAGTAGCTCGTGCCTGTAATCCCAGTACTTTGGGAGGCCAAGGTGGGTGGATCACCTGAGGTCAGGAGTGCAAGAACAGCCTGGCTAACATGGTGAAACTCTACTAAACATACAAAATTTAGCTGGGCGTGGTGGCATGCGCCTGTAGTCCCAGCTACTCAGGAGGCTGAGGCAGGAGACGCACTTGAACCCAGGAGCCAAGATTGCACCACTGCACTCCAGCCTGGGTAACAGAGCGAAATTCTCTCAAGAAAAAAAAAAGGGGGTGAAATCAAAGGAAAGATCCTATAAAGGACTAAGTTCCTGGAGGAGTGGGGCGGTATGGGGTCCTCAGCCAGGGCAGGTTTGAAGGGCAGGGCTTAGGGGGACTATGGGTGGGGATGCCCCACATGACAGCTCCCTATGTCACTAACTGTCCTGCCACAGTGTGGCTGAAACCTGACAGATTGGCTGCTGAAACCACCTTGTGTAATCCTTAGTGCCTGGGATGGCTGGATAGGTTTCTGTTATTTTTCTGTGAATGAATTATCTGTAGCTGATGCTATAATGGAATGAAAACTAAAACTGATACCAAGGAGTTTAAGTGCTCCCCTTTATCAACTGCTGACTGATGGCAGGTAAAATCACAACCCCCAGTTGATAGGCTGCCCACGCAGTTTGTTTGACTTATTGATTTGGGTGGGTTAAAAAAAGCAAGAGCTGGTTATCATCCTGTTACCTTTGCCCTGCCTTTTGCCCGTTTCTGTAACTAAATTAGATTCGATAGCCTAAGATTGGTGAAAAATGGTTTCCTAGGTTTTCCTGAAAATCTTTCCTAGACACTGAAGTCACAAACCCCTTTCTGCTGATGCACTACACTTTTCTTCAGCTGGGCTAAGCAGGGGAGGAATTCAGTGCAGATGTTCAAAACATGCTACTTCAGGGTACTGACAAAGGGAACTTGAGAATTAACTTCAGGGTTCAAAAGACAGTGAAAGCCATTCAACAAGATCTGATTCCATATGCCCTGGATCTCTGTGGCCTGACCACAGAGGACATACTTAGAGATAACAGATACAGCTGTGTTTGTCTTATATGCACATGGACCTACGTACATTCTGTACTTCCACTGTTCACCCTATAGCCGCCCTCAGCTTCTCTCGGTTCTACTTTTATTCTGTCTGTTCCTTTTGTGTAGTCTTCTTTGTCCCATAGAGATTTGACGAGTTGGGTCTTTGTAAAGTGTTTAGAACACAGGCCCAGCACACACAGGCTGGGTATGGTGGCTCACAACTATAATCCCCAGCACTTGGGAGGCCAAGGTGGGCGGATTACTTGAGGTCAGGAGTTTGAGACCAGCCTGGACAACATAATGAAACCCCGTCTGTACTAAAAAAAAGAAAAAAATTAGCCAGATATGGTGGTGCCTACCTGTAGCTACAGCTACGTGGGAGGCTGAGGCAGGAGAATCACTTGAACCTGGGAGGCAGAGGTTGCAGTGAGCCAAGATCAAGATCAGGCTACTGCACTCCAGCCTGGGCAAGAGTGAGACTGTCTCAAAAAAAGAAAAAGAAAAAGAAAAAGAAAAAGTGCATGGAACACAGCCTGGTAAGTGACAGGCACTATTGCACATTACCTGGTGCTATTACTGCCCATCTCCCAGGCCCCACTCCACACCCCCGCCCCGCCCACCCCCTTAGCCTTGACTGCCGAATCTTTATCTTCAGCCCTGAACCCTCTCCAACTCCTAGTCATTTATGAAGCACCAGGCTTCTGTCCTTGTAACTTCCCACATGAAACTTCTAATGCTCCACAAACACCCTCTCTCTCTCTCACACACACACTCCCCGTTTCTCATTATTTCCCTATTGCTCTGGTCCTTCTAGGCTCGACACTTGCAAAATGTTACCAGGGAAACATAGGCATTGGTCCCTTCAGAAGACAAAGTTGTCTCAACTCTGTGCCCATCCACTACAAGGGGCTAAGGATATCCTAGCCAAAATCATTCTTAAGCTGAGTACTAGGAATGGGCTATCTCAAGCGGCAACACCTTGGAAATGGCCACCGCCTCCTAAACACAGAGACACTTCCCCAGGCCCAGGTCCAGGACTTTCACAGGCTTTGCAAATGGCTGGATCAGTAGCAGGAGTTGGGGTGTGTCAGAAAAGTGTTGTGTGTAGGTTCAGACAGGAGGCAAGAGGACCAACTTAAGTGCGCCGAGTTCTGATTTGGCTCTGCCACCAATAATTCCTACCTTTTACCACCATAAAAAGAAAAATAGGGCCAGGCACGGTGCCTCACACCTGTAATCCCAGCTTTTGGGAGGTCAAGGTGGGTGGATCACTTGAGGTCAGGAGTTCGAGACCAGCCTGGCCAACATGGTGAAACCCCCTCTACTAAAAACACAAAAGTGAGCCGGGCGTGGTGGTAGCCACCTGTAATCCAAGCTACTTGGGAGGCTGAGGCAGAATTGCTTGAACCCAGGAGGTAGAGGCTGCAGTGAACCAAGATTGCGCCACTGCACTCCAGCCGGGGGACAGAGTGAGACGGCGTCTCAAAAAAAAGGCCTTGTAAAAGGTGCCAACCAGGGTGCCTGCCCATAACAGAGATCAGCTCCCTCTCTACCTAGGAAAGTAGAGAACACTCAGATCGCGTAGGTCTTTTCCCGAATTGTCTGCAGTTCTTATCAGAAAAATAATGCCTACCTCGTGGCACATAAAGCCATGTGGTAATACCAAGAATGAGCAGCTATCATTTTTTCAGCACTGAAGTCTCCCCTTCCTCATTTAACCCTTCCAACTCTCCTATTAAGTACTACTGTTTTACAAATCACAAGGTCATGACACAGCTAGTGAGCAGAAAGGGCTGAGTCAACTGACCACCAGTCTTCCTCTGCAGCCCCAGCCTTGGGAGTGTGCAGAGCAGGAGAGGTTTTCCCTGGAGGCTGGTTAGTAGAGCTGGGCAGGGAAGGGACAAGGCAGGCGCCAGGCATGGTGGCTCACGCCTTTCATCCCAGCACTTTGGGAGGCTGAGGCAGGCAGATCACTTGAGCTGGAGTTCAAGACCTGCCTAGGCAACACAGTGAGACCCCATCTCTACCAAAAATCTAAAAAATTAGCCTGGCATGGTGGCATGAGCCTGTAGTCCCAGCTACTCAGGAGGCTGAGGTGGGAGGACTGCTTGAGCCCAGCAGGCTGAGGCTGCAGTGAGCCAAGATCGTGCCACTGCACTCCAACCTGGGTGACTGAGTAGTAAGACTCTGTCTCAAAAAAATAAAATACAAAAGAGAAAAATGGGCAAGACAGGAACTAGGAAGGGGTTCAGCAAGGGATCTATGCTTGGGGAAGACAGGGCAGAGAGAGGAGGAGGCCTACTTCAGTCAAATCTAACCCGACTGCTCAACCAAGCCATTTTACAACTATCAAACACACTGCTGTAAAATCTCTCCTTAGGCCACAGCTTGACTAGGTCAGCCTCAAAGGGGGAAAGCAGGCTGGCTTTGCCTGTGCCCTCACCAACTTGCACAAAAACGTCCAGATGAAAACTCACCTCCCTTCCCCACAGCACCTCTTTGCTCTCCAGCCCAGAAAGCATTTCTAGAATACCTTTTCTTTCCACAAAGGGAGTGGAAGCCCATCTAGCAGCTTCTAGAAACCTGGACTTAATTTTCTGACCTTGTGGAACCAAAACTCAGAAGCACTCAAGTACTGCGGTTCCACTAGGATTCTGTGCCTCGCGGCACTGGCCCAAACCATTTGTCCAGGTCCCCCTATTTACCCCAAGTGCCTTCTTCACGATTAAGTGTATCCCTATATGCTTTTTTTTTTTTTGAGACCGTTTCACTTTTGTTGCCCAGGCTGGAGTGCAGTGGCGTGATCTCGGCTCACTGCAACCTCCACCTCCCGGGTTCAAGGGATTCTCCTGCCTCAGCCTCCCAAGTAGCTGGGATCACAGGTGTGCGCCATCACACCTGGCTGATTTTTTATATTTTTAGTAGAGACGGGGTGGTTTCCCCATGTCGGTCAGGCTGGTCTGAACTCCTGACCTCAGGGGATACGCCCGCCTCGGCCTCCCAAAGTGCTGAGATTACAGGCGTGAGCCACTGCACCTGGCCCCCATATGCTTTTCTTCCCCTCTCCCACCTTCCACCAAAATGCCAAACCATGTTCCAAAACAAAAGCCAAATTTATTCAGCAGACATTTTAATTACGAAATCCTAGAAATCAGGACCGCCACAACTTCAGACACTCCGTTGCGAAGTGTACATCAATAGCTACATCTGGAGGATGAAGAAGCCATTGAATCTTTAGAAAATTGGTTTAGCTACCTTAAAGTTTGGGGGTGGCACCTTACAAGAGCGCCGTCAAGTTTCACAAGGGTAAAGCCAGCGGCTTCTCCTCTACAAGAGTCACATTTGAAAACCGGTTTCAGTCACAAAAGAAGAGCTGGCACGGCAGAAGGAAACCAATTGAGCGGGTGAGGTCCCACTGAGACCGAGGCCCGTGGCTACCTTGGAGGGCCAGAAGAGAGCAGAAAAACGTTCAGGGGTTTTCATGCATTCCTAGACACCAGGAAGGGTGGAATAAGAAAGCCCAGCTGGGAGGACAGGAGAGAGACTCAAGAGATTGTTTATGACTGTGTCTTAAAAAGCTCCTGGCATGGCCATGAGGAGCCTTCCGGGAGTTCCGTAAAGAAAGCACAGAAAACAGGAAAGAACTCTCCCTCCATGTCCCTCTCTGCCTATTTGTGTCCTCGGGAGACTCCCAGCGGTAGTAAAGCACCAACGGGGCTCTTCTTGGAGCAAGAGAAAGAAAAGACTCCGAGTGAGGAAGCTCTCCCAGGAACCTCACAGCAAACTGTGACCTTGAACCACACGTGGCAAGGTCAAGTCATTTACTAGTCCACATTCAAATCCAACTCTTCCACCTGCAAAATTCTTCACCTCCCTCCAGTCCCTTAACTAGAGTTCACATCTCCCACCTTCACCAGCCACCGAATCAGTGGGAGAAAGGGGCAATGCCAACCCACCCACCACCAAACTTTTACATTCTTCTCCCCACTGGAATTTCTTTGCACAGCAATTGTAGCACCACTTTCACTAAGTTCCTCCACCGGAAAATAGCAAGAAAATGTATGCGTGTAGTAAAGTTTTCAAGTACTGTTATAAAGCCATCGTGATTCCAGCCCCTCTAAGCCCTCCTTAAACAATCCAAGCTCACGACACCCCCAAGGGCTAAGTGAGGTACAAGTCGATGTAAGTAGCTGCCACAGTTGTCCCAGTTTATCCCAGGTCCTTGGCTAGGACAGTCAGGTAAATTCTCATGCCCCACGGACGCGCCCTGGCGCATGCATTTCTCCACATTTAAGTTTTATCCAATGGCCTCGCCGGAGCTGGTAACTTCTTGGCTTGAGATCTCTTCCCTACGCGCCTCCCCCAGCCAAAGTGATAGTTCCCAGGTTGGCGACGTCGGCTTCAGCTCAGGGTTGGTAGGAACTGGACGTTGCTGGGTCTACGCAGCAGCCCCTCTTCCTCCTCCAGGGTGCCTGGATCAGAGGAAGGCGCCTGATGGCTGCAGGGCAATAGGGTCCGGTCCGCTGCGGCCTGGCCCTGGCCCAGCGGCGCTCGCAGGACCCGTGGCTGCGACCGCGGCGACGGCTCGCTGGAGCCTCCGCACCGCCTCCTTGATGAGGTTTCCCGAGAGCACGAGCTGCTGCAGGAGGCGGTGCGGGTCGTCGTCGCCGGCGCGTGCCCCGGCTTGGGTCCATCGTCGCTGCTGCAGGCGCCGGGAGGTGACCGCGTCCCTGAGCCATCCTCGCCGGCACGGCCCCGGCAGCGCGCTGGGGCCTGCGGCGACCTCGGCCACGCAGTAGGGCGCAGCGCGGCCCCGCACGCGGCCGCGGTCCCCCAGGGCGCAGCGCAGGGCCCCATGGGGCGCGGGGCCCACCGTCTCCGCCGACGCGGGCGGCAGCAGCGGCGGAGCCGCCAGGGGTAGGGCCTTGTCCGCCGGCACCGCGGCAGCCAGGGGCCCAGGGGCCCGCAGCGGCGCCCCCGGGGGCGCGCACGGCGAGGCCGGGCTGTCCTGCGCCGCGTCCAGCTGCAGCGTCTCGCCGATCTGGGCCACCAGCCGGTCCACCTCGACCGAGCTGCCCAGCGTCACCGACTGCTCCAGCAGGAGGAAGCTGTCCTCCTCTTCCTCCCCCTCCGCCTCCTCGCCGGCTTCCTCTTCCTCCTCCCTCCGGCAGGGCATGGCCCCCTGTCCGGGCACCCGGAGCTGTGCGGGCGTCGCTGGGGGCTTAGCTGCCCGCGGACGCCGGGCTGAGGACGAAGCCGAAGCCGGGGCCGCGGAGGACGCGGAAGCCGGAGCCCGCCAGACACTCGAGCCGCGCGCCAGCCGCTGCGGGAGCCGGAATCCTGCCGGCTCGAGTTGATTTGTAAACAATGGGTGACGTCGCACTGGGCCCTGTCACTGCGCAGGGGTGGGGGTGACGCGCGAGCAAGCGCCGGGGCGCAGGGCGGCGCGGGCGGCGGCAGGAGCCCTCCCGCGTCTCTGTTTGTTGTTTCCCCAGGAGGGGGTCCGGGGCGTGGGGACCGCTTTCCTATCTCCTGGGCCAGACGAGCTGCGCAGGAACGTGGCACCTCGGAGGCGGCGGGAGTTGGTTTCTCCCACGCACGGACACGCCCACTCCCACTCCGGGCCCGCCTCCTGGGCCGCGGCCTCCCTCCCCACGTGTCGGCCGCGCCTAGGCCCGCCCGACTCCAGCCCCGCGCACCCGCAGTTCCTGGCCACGGCCGTGGGGGAGGGGCGGGCCGCCGCGGGTCCGGCTTCGAGGAGGCGGAGCGGGAAAAGGCGGAGGGCATTGGGGGTGAGGCGGCGGCACCTTACTTACTTTTTATTATTTAGATGGGGTCTCTGTCGCCCAGCTCGAAATGCAGCGGCGAGAACACGGCTTACTGCAGCTTCGAACCCTGGCTTAAACGATCCTCCCACTTCAGCCTCCCAAGCAGCTGGGACACGGGCGCAGCCACCATGCCCGGTAATTTAAAGAAATTGTTTTTGTAGAAACCGGGGCGGGGTGTGGGAGGCGGGGCTCACTCTGTTGCCCAGACTGGTCTAGAACTCCTGGGCCCAAGGAGTCCTCGCTCCTCACCCCCGAAAGTGCTGAGATGACTGGCGTGAGCATCGCGCCGGGCCTAAGAGGGAACACTTTAAAGCAGAGCAGAATCGCTCAGAGGTGAGGTCCCAGAGGCTTTCCCCACCGCAGTCTTCAAGTCACCGGGCATATCATGAGGCCGGGACTCACCACCGCTCGGCTAAAGAGAAGAGTTGGCCGGGCGCGGTGGCTGTCTCCTGTAATCCAATCCCAGCACTTTGGGAGGCGGGTGGACCACAAAGTTAGGAGATCGAGACCATCCTGGCCAACGTGGTGAAACCCCATCTCTACTAAAATACAAAAAACTAGCCGGGCGTGGTGGCGCACTCCTGTAGTCCCACCTACTCGGGAGGCTGAGGCAGGAGAGTCACTTGAACCCAGGAGGCAGAGGTTGCAGTGAGCCAAGATCATGCCACTGCACTCCAGCCTGGGTGACAGAGCAAGACTCCATCTCAGGGGAAAAAAAAGAAGAGTTGACTTTGTCATTTTTTTTTTTTTTTAAGGTTCAAATAGAAATACAGGGGATTGGCCGGGAGCCGTGTCTCACGCCTGTAATCCCAACACTTTGGGAGGCCGAGGTGGGAGGATCACCTGAGGTCGGGAGTTGAAGACCAGCCTGGCCAAGACGGTGAAACCCGGTTTCTTTCTTTTCTTTTCTTTCTTTTTTTTTTTTTTTAAGACGGGGTTTCACCATCTTGGTCAGACTGGTCTTGAACTCCTGACCTCAGGTGATCCGCCCGCCTCGGCCTCCAAAGTGCTTGGATTACAGGTGTGAGCCACCACGCCCGGCCAGTCTTTTCTTTTTTTTGAGACGGAGTTTCGCTCCTGTTACCCAGGCTGGAGTGCTATGGCGCGATCTCGGCTCACCGCAACCTCCGCCTCCTGGGGTCAAGCAATTCTCCTGCCTCAGCCTCCCGAGTAGCTGGGACTACAGGCTGCGCCACCATGCCCGGCTAATTTTTGTATTTTTAGTAGAGACGAGGTTTCACCATGTTGACCAGGATGGTCTTGATCTCTTCACCTCGTCATCCACCTGCCTCGGCCTCCCAAAGTGCTGGGATTATAGGCGTGAGCCACCGCCCCCAGCGAAACCCGGTTACTACTAAAAATACAAAATTAGCTCCGTGTGGTGGTAGACACCTGTAATTCCAGCTACTCGGGGGGTTGAGGCAGGAGAATGGCTTGAACCCGGGAGGCGGAGGTTGCAGTGAGCCAAGATCACACCACTGCACTCCAGCCTGGGCAACAGAGCAAGACTCCGTCTCAAATTAAAAAAAAAAAAAAAAAAAGAAAGAAAAGAAAAGAAATATAGGGTATGGAAAAAATCTCTCACAGCACTCAAACATGGTTCACATTTAAATTTTTTTCCCTTGTAGCCTTTGTTCTATGAAAGTGTATTATACAAACACACGCAATGTTACACACTTTTCCACTTTGCCTTACATAGTAAACGTTTTTCGTGTTATTACATGCGCTTTGAAAACATTTTAATGATTACATAAGTTTCCATCAAATGCCTGTGCTTTTAACATTTGCCTAATTTCACCATCGTTAAGTAAGTGCATGACTAACATTTTTGTGTGTAACACTTTAAGATATTGATGATTCTTTCTTTAGAGCATATTCCCAGGAGTGGAATTTTAAGTCACAGGAGTTGGATATTTTCAGGTTTACTGATAAATATTCAGGAAATCTCTTTCCAAGAGTTAGGTAAATGTACGTCATTCATGTGTAAGCATACATCATTACACCTTCACTAGTATTTGAGTATTATCATTGAATTTTTTTGTGGATTTTATAAGGAAATTTTCTTCTTTCAGTTTCCCTATCTTTGATTTCAGTTAGATAGAGCAGTTTTCCAAATGTTTGGTAACGAACTGTACTTCCTTTTTTATGAATTGTCTATTTCCTAGTAAGTTTTTCCCGGGGAGTTTTTCTTACGTATTTGCATGACTCCTTTACGTACCAAAGGTTAACCCTTTTCTTTCATATTTTGCTGCAGATAACGTCTCCAGGCTTTTGTTGGTTCCATACAATCATTTTCTCCCCCAATAAAACCACATTTTCATGTAGGCAAATTTATAAAATCCCTTTGAGATTTCTAACATGATGCTAAATTTGGAGTCTCCTTGCTGCCAGAAAGTTACCAAATATTCTGTTCTATTTTGTTTAGATTTTTCAAATGCCTTGATTTTTTTTTTTTTTTCAAATCCATCTGGGATTAATTTTGGTCTTTGGTGCAAGGTGATGACATGAAATTAATTTTTTCCTGGAGAGCTTGCCAGGTGACGGTGTATTTCTTCACTAGGACAGAGGTGTGAGGGTAGCATAAACACAAGCTGTCTAGTGAGTTTCCAGTTGCTGGTTAAGCTGGTGGTTGTGAGGAGTGGGTGGGGCTGGGAATGTTTTGATCAGTCTGCTGCGTGAAGTCAAAAGAACCCAGAACAGGTTGTACAAAGACCTAGATCCAAGCCTCATTCCTGCCACATCCTGGGTGTGGAACTCCAGGCAAATCAGTTTACAAGTGTTTTCACTTGTAAATGGGAAAAATAATCCCTGCCCGGCCTCCCTCTGAGGATTGTTTTCAGGATCAAATGAGATAATGGGAACGAGCTTTGTCAGGCATTACACAAATGTAGGATTAGGTCCAGCGGTTTACTAACAGAGGCCTGGCTCAATTCCAGTGATTCCCCCCCAGGGAGCATCTACTATATTAATGTTGAAGATTCTACATATTACATTATACATCTACTATATTAATGTTGAAGATTTCACCTAGTGGGCGCATGCAGCCCACTAGGTGAAATGTACCCTGAAGGTACTACTTACTTGTACTTACTGGGTTTCTTAAATTCTGCCCCAGATCTACCCTGACCTGGGATTGCGTAGGGCTTTACTGAAGTAAGCCCAGAGGCTCTGAAGCCCCAAGGTGAGTCCCCACAACTAGTTCTGCAGGTTTGAGTGATGGAACCTTTCCCAGTGGGCAGCCTCCCACCTCCATCTCCGGAGGGCTCTCCACACTCTTTACTGATGAGGACTGAAAGCCGTTCCCCTGGAGAGACTGATTCTCATTTTCATTCCGATGGTACTTACTGGAGAATTTCAAGAGGAATGAAAATTAGGGGAGGGTTTATGGATTTCAGTAGTTAAAATGGTAATTTTTTCCTCCTTTCTGTAAGATGATGCCTGGCTGTAAGTAGAGAAAAGCAGTTTTATGCTCCATTGACTTTAAACATTAATGGGTCTGGTTTAGCTATTGTCTCTCACCCTGCATCCCTGGAAGTTGTTTTTGTCTTCCTGTCAGGGTAATTCCACTAGTGTTCTTAGTACTATAGGAAATGGAGCTTTGAAATGGAATTCTTTTAAAGAAAAAAAAAACCTTCTCTTTGTAATGTTGCTTTTGTGTAAAGATTGCTATGTAAATATGCTGGGACTTGGATATTATACTATTCATTATAGAGATGAATTTATTACAGCAAGACCAGCTCCATTTTCTGGGGGCACCTCTCTGGAGAGCTCTGAGAGAGGCAAGTGCTGTGCTGGACCAGTGGGAGGCAGAGAAACGCCCTGGATTAGGAAGCAAAATACAAGATGCTAGAAAGGCTCAGATGCAATTAAAAGTAATGAGAGGGTATCAAAAAGGGAAGTGATGAGAACTTGTGTACCCAGCATGCTGGCTGCCTGCCTGGAAAGACACTCTCAGAGAGCATTCAAAAATGCCCAGGGAAGAACAGAATTCAAGGGTTTTCTGCATTCACTTAGATTGCATTGAAATTCTCTGCAAGGAGTTTGCTTTCCACACAGACCTTATTTCAAGTTACCTGCCCTCAGAGACCCTAGCCGTGGCACAGTGGGATGAACACTAGGCTTGGGAATACCACCTGGATGGGGTCACTTTATCCTGCTGTGCCTCTGATTCCTAATCTGTAAGAAGGGGGATGGTCCCTTCTTTATGAAATGGTTATATTACATGAGAATAGTATGTATGGGAAGACTCATCATGTGGACCCTGAAGGTGGTGTTGGCATAGGCTCTAGGGTGGAGAAATACTTTTAGGGATGCTCAAGTTTTAAAAAGGGCAAACTCGGGCCGGGCACGGTGGCTCACACCTGTAATCCCAGCACTTTGGGAGGCTGAGGTGGGAGGATCACGAGGTCAGGAGTTTGCGATCAGCCTGGCCAACGTAATGAAACCCTGTCTCAACTAAAAATACAAAAAATTAGCTGGGTGTGGTGGCGGGCACCTTTAATCCCAAATACTCAGGAGGCTGAGGCATGAGAATTGCTTGAACCCGGGAGGCGGAGGTTTCAGTGAGCTGAGATCACATCACTGCACTCCAGCCTAGCCAACAAAAGCGAGACTGTCTCAAAAAAAAAAAAAAAGGGGTCATATATTGCTTTTTTTCTTTTAACTTTATATACTTTTCTTGATTTTACAAAAAAGAACTCTTTTCTTGGCTGACATAACAAAATATAAAGGCCATATATTGCATGGTACCAATTACATGAAATATCTAGAATAGGTAAACTGATAAGAGGTAGAAGCAGATTTGATAGTTGATTAGAGCTGGGGGATGATTGGGGTGGGGGTGACTGCTAACAGGCAAGGGGTTTTCCTTTGGGGTAATGGGAAAATTCTGGAACTTGTTAGAAGTGATGGTTGTACAACATTGCAGGTCTACTAAATGCCACTGAAACGGCCACCCTTTGAAATCTCTAATTTTTTTTTTTTAAAGATGGGGTTTCACCATATTGGTCAGGCTGGTCTCAAACTCCTGACCTCAGGTGATCTGCCCGCCTCAGCCTCCCAAAGTGCTAGGATTACAGGCGTGAGCCACCATGCCCAGCTAATTTTTTTTTTTTTTGAGATGGAGTCTTGCTTTGCTGCCCAGGCTGGAGTGCAGTGGCATGATCTCTGTTCACTGCAACCTCCCCCTCCTGGGTTCAAGTGACTCTCCTGCCTCAGCCTGTCACTTAGCTAGGACTACAGGTGCATGCCACCACGCCCAGCCTTGAAATCGTGAATTTTAAGTAGGGCACTGGGGTGCAAGCTTGTAGTCCCAGCTACTTGGGAGACTGAGGCAGAAGGATGACTTGACTCCAGGAGTTCAAGACCACCCTGAGCAACAGAGAGACCACCCCCCCAACCAACTCTGAAAAAAATAAATACATAAATAAAAGAATAAAATTGCAAACTTTGTTACGTGAATTTTGCCTTAATAAAACTAATTATATACTTTATGCAGTATTTGATCCACTTCTTTCTTTCTTTGTAGTTGGAACTGCAATCTATTTGCTGATGTAAAACAATCACATCTGGCCAAGCATGATGGCTCATGCCTGTAATCCCAGAGTTTGGGAGGCTGAGGTGGGAGGATCTCTTGAGCCCAGGAGTTCAAGACCAGCCTGGACAAAATGGCAAAAACCCGCGTCCACACACACACAAAAAAAATTAGCCAGGCATGGTGGGGTGTGCTTGTGGTCCTAGCTAGTCGGGAGCCTGAGGCAGAAGGATTCATTGAGCACTAGAGGTTGAGTATCTACTAAGCCAGGATCATATCACTGTACTTCAGCCTGTGTGACAGCGGGACTCTGTCAAGAACAAATCTCCTTCACATTAGTGTGGGAGATAGCAACTCCACAACACCACTAGCACCACACAACCTGGAATAGCTGTATAGATTGTTTTGAGAATTTTATTACTATTTTTTTAAAGACAGGGTCTCACTGTCCCGTCTGGAGTGCAGTGGCATGATCTTGGCTCACTGCAACCTCTGCCTCCCAAGCTCAAGTGATCCTCCCACCTCAGCCTCCTGAGAAGCTGGGACTACAGATGCATGCCACCACACCCAGCTAATTTTTAGATTTTGTATAGAGATGGGGTTTTGCCATGTTGCCCAGGCTGGTCTTGAACTTCCAGGCTCAAGCAATCCACCTGCCTCAGCCTCCCAAAGTGCTGGGACTACAGGCATGAACCACTGCACCCAGCCCATTTACATTTATTTTTTAGAGACAGGATCTCACGCTGTTGCCCAGGCTGCAGTACAGTGGTGCAATCATGACTCACAGTGGCCTCAACTTCCTGGGCTCAAGCAGTCCTTCCACCTCAGCCTCCCAAGTAGCTAGGACTACAGGTACGTGCCACCACATCTGCCTAATTTTTTTATTTTTATTTTTTGTAGAAATGAGGTCTCACTATGTTGAGCAGTCTGGTCTCAAACTCCTAGGCTCCAGCCATCCTCACTCCTCAGCCTCCCAAAGTGCAATTCTCCCTCCTCTGCCTCCCAAAGCCCTGGGATTAAAGGCATAAGCCACTGCATCTGGCCATGTTTTGAGAATTTGAAAACAACTCTATTGTGTTAAATGCTGAAATTCTGAGGTTTGTTACAGCATCTAGCATAACCTTGACTAATGCAGAGGGATAAAGTTGTCAGGTAAAAGAGAGGTGGGGAGAAAGCAGCACATCTAAGTACCATGAAAAAGTTAATGACACTATGATATTATATGGCTGGCACGCAACATCTAAGGGAGAGGAAAGAAGAGGGCATGTTCAGGGTGCAGTGAGCGGGGAGGTGCACTGGCAAATGCAGGGCCCGGCTGTGAGTGCAGGTGGGCAGAGAGACCTGATCTGCGTTTGAAGAGGAGCCCTACCCCCAGAGGTGCCAGGCTTAGGGGACTGACAGAGGAGGCATGTCCCAAAGATGCCAGTTTAGGACTGAAGGAAAAATCGCAGGCTCTGATCAGACACAGCCCAATGCCTTCACTTTTCTGCCACAGTCCAGGTGAGTTACTGTCAGCTTCTATTCCAGACAGCTGCCACATTGTTTTCCAGGTCTCACAGGCCCTCTATTTCACAGAATCCCAGTGAGTTTCTCCTAGGCAGAGTAGATTGCTTCAGTGGGCAGTTCTGAATGACCCTCTCTGGGTAGTTTGGTTTCTTGGGGAAAAGAAGGGGCAGATGATTCCACACATCTGTAGACCCCAACATGCAAACATGCAAGTACACTTTTTTTTTTTTTTTTTTTTGAGACTGAGTCTCGCTCTGTCACCCAGGCTAGAGTGAAGTGATGTGATCTTGGCTCACTGCAACCTCCACCTCCCGGGCTCAAATGATTCTCCTGCCTCAGCCTCCCAAGTAGATGGGATTACAGGTGCCCGACACTACCCCCGGCTAATTTTTTGTATTTTTAGTAGAAATAGGGTTTCACCACGTTAGCTAGGTTGGTCTCGAACTCATGACCTCAGGTGATCCACCAGCCTCGGCCTGCCAAAGTGCAGGGATTACAGGCATGAGCCACCACGCCGGGCCTGGCTTTTTAAAATTTTTTTTGAGACAGTGTCTCACTCTATCACCGAAGCAGTTGGAGTGCACAGGATCATAGCCCACTGCAACCTCAACCTCCCTGGGCTCAGGTGATCTTCCCACCTCAGCCGCCTCAGTAGCTGGGAATACAGGTGCATGCCGCCATGCCCAGCTAATTTTTGTATGTTTTATAGAGAAGGGGTTTTGCCATGTTGCCCCAGCTGGTCTCCAACTCCTGGGTTCGAGGTCAGCCTGCCTTGGCCTCCTAAAATGTTGGGATTACAGGCATGAGCCACCATGCCCAGCCAACAGCCACTTCTAATCTCCACGTCCAGCACTGCCCCCACCCCAGCCTGATGCACCAGCTCCTCCTGTCTGGATCCTAACAGCAGCTTCCCAGCAGGTCTCATTTCCTCTTGTCCTGTTCTAATCCATCATCCATACAACAGCCAGTGATCTTAAAAAAAAAAAAAAGCAAATTGGATCAGGTGAGTGTCCTGTGCACCGTCTCCCCTCTAATTTGAGTGAGGATAATTCCAGTCCCAGTGAGAATGGCCTCCGCCACCAGCCTCTCAGCCCTGCCTGCCAGCACTCTCCTCCTAGCACCCCTGGTTCGGTAACCTTGGCCTCCCGTCAGTTCTTTGAAGAAGCCAAGCTCTTCCACTCCAGGGCCTCTGCTACCCAACATTCTTTTCCCCCTTCTTGGTCTGTAGCAGCACAGCCCAAAAGTGAGGCGCCTCCCCAGCCCACCTTCCAAGTTGCAAGTGAGTGCTGCCCTTGGCCCCGGGTTTCTGGAAGTGTAGGAGGCCTGGTTGTTTGCCGCCCTAAAGCCTACTCATCCTTCAGGTCTTAGCCACATGCCACTCCAAGAGGTCCTCCTGCTATGGCTCCCTCCCCTTGCCCAAACCAGGGCCCAGCATAATATCCATGCTGAACCTTCACAGCACTGTCCTAATCATGTATTTTACTAATTTTTATTTATTTGTTCTGTCTCCTCATAAACTTTGTGAAGGCAAGGATCCTGCCTGCATTGCTTACTGCTCTATCTCCCACGCCTCACCAAATGTCTTTCTGGAAGTCTTTTGCTCAGAATAAATGCCCAGTGAAAGTGTGTGTGTGTGTGTGTGTGTGTGACAGAGAGAGAGAGAGAATAATAAGAGATGTGCAAGAAGAGCCGGGCACGGTGGCTCACACCTGTAATCCCAGCACTTTGGGAGGCTGAGGTGGATCACCTGAGGTCAGGAGTTCGAGACCAGCCAGACCAATATGGTGAAACCCTATCTTTAAAAAATAATAAGTAAATAAATAAATAAAAGAAATGTGCAAGAAGAAAATGAAAGAGACTTGTAGACCAACTCCATCCCCCTCCTTGAAGGAGACAGGAAGGAATGCCCTGCCCAGCCCAGCTCAATCCTTCCCAGCCCTTCCCTTCATGTCAAGAAGTTCATGTTGGCACACTCACCCTCCTCTCACTAGTATAAAGAGACCTGTTTTGTAACTGGTTTTTATCCCAGAGTAGCAGAGCTTTGGGAGCAAAGAGCCTGCAGGGTAATGAATGGGAGGGAGAACAGATGCTGGTGTCCAACTTTACAGGCATTTGGAAATTCACAGCCAAGCCTTTTTGCAACACTGTGCCCGCCCCGGGGGCTAATTTCAGCAGGCTGCAGCAGCACAGGCTTTAACTCCAGAGGCCTGGGTGCTACATTCTGCTACCTGCATAACTCTGCCCAAACCGTGCATCCTTTCTGCCTTTCAGTTCTCAGCTGTGAAGTGGGAACCATGATAAAGATAACCATAATCACAACGAAAACAAGGCAACTATTGCAAGGATCCAAAGAGATGGTGTGAATGAATGTGTTTGGTAAACTGGAGAGCTCTGTAGAAGCTCCAGTTATAATTGCCACTGTACCTGTGTAGGAGATGCAAATCTGGCAGGTGTGGATCAGGTGAGACTATGCATGTATCAGATGCTGGGCCTCTTTGTGAAGTCCCAAGGGAGGACCTACATGACCCAAGTGATAGTCCTAATGTGGGCAGGGAGGAATTTTCTCAGAATACTAGATGTCAGCTTTGCTAGCTGATAATTATGAGTGTTTGCTTTGGAGCACCCCGCCTTCTGCGAGGAGTTGAACTAGCTGCTGGAATGAAGGAAGGCATTTTTAGATAAGTATTATCACACAATGATCCAATCAATACACATAAAATCTGCTCAGGGAAATACCGTGCCTTGTCATTTTTTTTTTTTTTTTTTCTGAGACGGAGTCTTGCTGTCACCAGACTGGAGTGCAGTGGCGCAGTCTTGGCTCACTGCAACCCCCGCCTCCCAGGTTCAAGTGATTCTTCTGCCTCAGCCTCCTGAGTAGCTGGGACTAGAGTCGCATGCCATCACGCAGGGCTAATTTTTGTATTTTTAGTAGAGACGGGGTTTCACCATGTTGGGCAGGATGGTCTCGATCTCTTGACCTTGTGATCCACCCGCCTGGGCCTCCCAAAGTGCTGGGATATCAGGCGTGAGCCACCGCACCTGGCCGGCCTTGTCATTTTTATGAGCATATTTACAACTAAGGGTTGGTCTCAGGTTATCTCCTGTATATGTAATTTAGGCTCAGTGACCTCAAGTCCAAGATCTATGGCACAGCAACTCTTCTGGGTAAAAACATGACTTCTGGCTGGGCGTCATGGCTCACATCTATAATCCCAGCACTTTGGGAGGCTAAGATGGGCAGGTCACCTAAGGTCAGGAGTTCAAGACCAGCTTGGCCAAAACGTTGAAACCCCGTCTCTGCTAAAAGTACAGAAATTAGCTGGGCGTGGTGGCATGTATCTAATTCCAGCTACTTGAGAGGCTGAGGCAGGAGAATAGCTTGAACCCAGGAAGCAGAGGTTGCAGTGAGCTGGGATCATGCCACTGCACTCCAGCCTGGGTGATGGAGTGAGATTCTGTCTCAAAAAACACAAACAAACAAAAAACCAAGACTTCTAAGAGCTTGCAGAACCTTCATTGGTGGGGGGCCGTGGGGGCTGTACAGGTTATTCCTGGCACCAGGTGCAAATCCATCTGCCTGTCATCAGTGCCTCATATCCTCTTTGAACTTCTGACTTCAAATCATCAGCTCTGTAATTGGTTGGTACCTATGGGTCTGCAGGGTAACATCCCTGGAATTTGGAAATCAGGCCGCCCTCTGGAAGTTAAACCCTTCAAGTCCACACATGATGGATAGGATTAGTTATCTGAACAAGGCCCCAGAGGGAATAGGATGTCTCTCTGGTGAAAGCCAGAATTGGGCTTGGAAATGCAATCCAGGCATGCCCACCTGTGAAAGAAGCCTTATTAAATCTCAGAAGAGACTGGGCACAGTGGCTGACTCCTGTAATCCCAGCACTTTGGGGGGCTCAGGGAGGTGGAGCACCTGAGGTCAGAAGTTCGAGACCAGCCTGGACAACATGGTGAACCTTTTCTCTACTAAATACACAAAAAATTAGCCAGGTATGGTGGTACCTGTAATTCCAGCTACTTGGGAGGCTGAGACAGGAGAATTGCTTGAACCTGAGAGGTGGAGGTTGTCATGAGCCGAGATCATGCCACTGCACTGCAGCCTGGGCAAAAAGAGTGAAACTCCATCTCAAAAAAATAAAAAAAATATCAGAATAGCAAGAAAGTGGCTGCAAAGGTCCTAGAAGACGCCACAGAGGAAGGATCTGTTATATTCTGCAGCATGAACCAAAACGAAGGGGCAGGGCCCCAACAGGCTGCTAGAATGGGCCTCCATAGGCAGATATATCCCCAGACAAAACTGCCCCACACCAATGATATTATTCATATATCACTTGCATGATTCCCTTTGCCCTGTTTTATGCCCCCAGTACAGAAAAACCACCTATTTCAGCTTCCTATGCAAGAGAGTATATGCTGAGCAGTCACCCTGAGTATCTTGGGCAGTTATAGTCCTCATTATAAATTAATATATTATAATTTTGGCTAAGCCTCATGTGAATCTGTATTCTCTTCTCTGAACCGGATCAATCTTGAATTCATCCTTATTTATTTATTTATTTATATAGAGGCCCAGGCTAGAGTACAGTGACTATTCACTGGCTGGACCAAAGTACACTGCAGCCTCAACCTCCTGGCCTCAAGTGGTCCTCCCACCTCAGCCTCCCAAGCAGCTGGGTCTAGAGGAACATGCCACCGTGCCCAGCACCAATCCTGATTTTAGACTTGCAAAGCTGGTCTCCAGACCTCAGCCCTGGAATGAGTATGCAGTGGCAAGACAAGACACCATCTACCTATGTTCTTAGGATTTACTGATGATTGACCACAGCCTCAATACCCAAATGCAGGCATTTCCATGATGAATCAATGAGATTTGGAATGGGAGGAGGAAGTTTGCCACTGCAGCCCTGGATGACTCAGCTGGCCTCTTACAGCTTGGTAAGTGTTTCTAATGGCAGCAGCTACATTAAGCATAATTTCAGGAAATGGCAAACCAGCTTACATTGTCCCAAATCAGGGTTATTTTCTGGAATACAGTCATCTATCTACTCACAATAATGTATATCAAAAATAGAACAAAGAGTAGTCATCATGGCATTTTCTAAATATTGCTTTGAGCACAGTCTGGTATCTAGTGATGACATTAAATTCCTGCATACAGCAAACAGTAACCTACTTATGGACTCAAAGATCCTTTGTAAACTGAGCTGTGTCCGCTGGGCAGATGTTAATAAAACTGAGCCATTGAAAATGATGCTTATGGAGAGGTCCAAGATGGCCGATCACTAGCAGCTCAGGATTGCAGCTCCCAGTAAAAGCACAGAAAGCCAGTGGACGCCACACTTACCGATAAATTTTTCCTGCCCACGGACCAGGACATTCCCAGTGGAGGAGCCCCACGGGTCGCCAGCGCGACCCTTTCGGCTGGCGCGGCTTTTTTGCCGGTGCCTCGGCTCGGCGGCTCTTGGTGCGGAGTAAACGGGACTGAGTCTCCTTTTGGATGATGTTTGGCGCTCTGGGAAGTCAGAGCAGTCCATCCAGCTGACTGAAAAAGGGACTGAGAAGCCAGACCGGAGACCCCCGGGCAGAAAA
>PVKP010038545.1:0-20805 GCA_004027715.1 Plecturocebus donacophilus
GCACAAGTTTCAACAGCCGAATTGACCAAGCAGAAGAAAGGATATCAGAGGTCGAAGATCAACTCAATGAAATAAAACGAGAAGGCAAGATTAGAGAAAAAAGGGTCAAAAGGAATGAACAAAGTCTCCAAGAAATATGGGACTATGTGAAAAGACCTAATCTACGTTTGATAGGTGTACCTGAATGTGACAAAGAGAACGAATCCAAGCTGGAAAATACTCTTCAGGATATTATCCAGGAAAACTTCCCCAACCTAGCAAGGCAGGCCAATATTCAAGTCCAGGAAATACAGAGAACGCCACAGAGATATTCCTTGAGAAGAGCAACCCCAAGGCACATAATCTTCAGATTCACCAGGATTGAAATGAAGGAGAAAATGCTAAGGGCAGCCAGAGAGAAGGGTAGGGTTACCCACAAAGGGAAGCCCATCAGACTCACAGTAGACCTCTCAGCAGAAACCCTACAAGCCAGAAGAGAGTGGGGGCCAACATTCAACATCCTTAAAGAAAAGAACTTTCAACCTAGAATTTCATATCCAGCCAAACTAAGCTTCATAAGCGAAGGAAAAATAAAATTTTTTTGCGAACAAACAAGTACTCAGAGATTACATCACCACCAGGTCTGCTTTACAAGAGCTTCTGAAAGAAGCACTACACATGGACAGGAACAACCAGTATCAGCCATTCCAAAAACATACCAAAAGGTAAAGAGCATCACCATAATGAAGAATCTACAACTAATGGGCAAAACAGCCAGCTAGCATTACCAGAAGCTGCGATTTTCGTCTCTGATAAAACAGACTTTAAAACAACAAAGAACACAAGAAACAAAGAGAGACATTACGTGGTGGTGAAAGGATCAAGGCAATAAGAAGAGCTAACCATCCTAAATATAGATGCACCCATTACAGGAGCACCCAGATACATAGGACAAGTTCTTAATTACTTACAAAGAGACTTAGACTCCCACACAATAATAGTGGGAGACTTTAACATCACACTATCAATATTACACAGATCAACGAGATAGAAAATTAACAAGGATATCCAGGACTTGAACTCAGACCTGGAACAACTAGACTTAACAAATATTTACAGAACTCTCCTCCCCCAAATCCAAAAAACATACATTTTTCTAAATATCACATTATACCTATTTTAAAAGTGACCACATAATTGGAAGTAAATCATTCCAATTATGATTTACTCCCCAGCAATTGCATAGCATTTCACAGGTTTAAATAAAATATTGGTTGGCTGCTTATTTGTTATTTTCATCCCCTATTCCTTCCTGTCTCCATTGTTAAGCACAATTATTGGCATAAAAGAGGTTTTTAATACCCATTTTTAGACTGTATTCTAGCTTGGGCAATAAAACAAGAATCCCATTCTCTCTCCCTCTTTCTCTTTCTCTTTCTTTCTCTCTTTCATTCTTTTTTTTCTCTCTTTTGCTGTTTCGTTCTTTCTTTTTCCTTTTCTCTCTTTTTCTAAAAATAAAAATAAAAAAAAAATAAAACAAAGATGTGCTGGACAAAGGGACAATTCAGTTCCTGGGCAAGACAGAGAGAACCATCACAAAATTTTATCATGCTACTCAGAACAGAATGTAATTTAAAACTTAAGTATTATTTCTGGAATTTTCCATTTGATATTTTCAGACTGGTAACTGAAACTGTAAAGTGAAACCAAAGATAAGAGGGGACTACTATATATGTATTTCAAAACATCATGTTGTATATCTTAAATATACACAACTTTAAAATTTAAAAGTTAACAGAAAACTATCTGAAATTCTTCTATGAGGCTGTAACACAAAGGGTTTACATTCTTCTTACATGAAAGTTTGATTCCTTACACTGAACAAAGAACTCTGACCCTCTGACAGACTGCTTGAAGAAAAAGGGAACATGGAATGGCTAGTGAAGGAAGAAAGTCAAATCCCAAGTTATATCCTTATCTCCAGTTGCAGAAGCAAGGATAGGATAATGTCTCAATATATCATGGACTAATTTTATCTTAACTGCATCCTCTCTCTTTGCACTCCTTTCTAGCATAACGAATAAATTTGGTGCCCTGTTCGTGATGAACATTACCACTTAATCCTTGCATTGCAGAATATTGAGACAGAGTTGTAATAGCACTGAAAGAAGAACTTGGATCACCTAATTAGATTGCCCTCATTTAGATGGGAAGGCTGTGTTTATAATATTATAAATGTTTACATTGATTGGAATAATTTTAGTAGTTTATAAGAAGATAGATGTACATGGCTATTTGGCAGCCAAAAACATAATTGTAGTACACATATATTTGAGCTTTAGCAGCCTGAATATTCCCTTGATTCTCAAAAGCCCAAATGACTGTAGTCCCTCTGCCACTGGGTGTGGTCTTCACACTTTTGGGCACTGCATACAAAGATGTGAAAGACCTGAAGGTAAGATCAATGAAACAGCAACAATAACCATAGAGGCAGTTGGGGGTGGGGCAGGGGGGGGTTAATGAGTAGAAGCGTCAGTAGTGGCAGAGATTTTACTCTCTAGCTCCATGTATACAAAGGCACTACCCTTTATCGAGCTTAGTTCACCAACTCTATCCAAATACCATTATCTATCCACTACTCTTCTAATCAATTCCACTTCTGCTTTATGAGAATTCGTTTCTTTAACAACAAAGAAACCCTACCACTCTATTTACTGTGTTATCATAAAATATAAATATGTATCATATATACATATATGAAAAAATAATTCCTGACATGCACAGCAAATATCAAGGAAAGATATTTGGGTTTTGCATGTGATTACTTTGCATTTTTTAAAACCCTAAAGATATGTACGTGTTACATAGCAAATCTCTCTTTTTTTCCGTTATCCAAACATCTCACTTGTCTAAACTGTGTGCCAATGTTCTACCCCCATCCTGACCAGACAGGCATTTGCAGAGATATAAATTGTCAACTCTGGGTACTCCTGATTTTATAACTTTCCTCTAAATACTATTTTTAGTTGATATTATAACACCTTTATCTTGTTTCTTTTCTGAATTAAAGGGGAAAAAGAGACCTAAATAATCTCAGCTGACATAACCTGTGCTGCTTGACAAATCATCTCTCAGGAAAATTAATGATCCCTCCAGCCATAGGCAAGCTACTCTCCTTTCATAGTGATAGAAAGAATGAACAATAGATGCTTTCTAAGCAATACTTGCTAAATTTATATGTTTACAGAGTAAAGTTTACAACACTTACTCATAAGGTTCCACTTCTAATTGTACTATCTATAGTACAATGTAAATCAAGGTTCAACAAGTTGAATATTCACAGAAGAATGGTTCATTCACACATACTCATGATACCTATTAACAAAAGAAATTGTTTACAATCTGTTATATATAAAACCAGCATCACCTCTTCTCAAGTTAAGCATAGCACCAGCGATACTGCCTTTCACAGACTGATCCAATGAAAATAGAAAAAGAAAAAAAAAAAAGAAAGTGAAAATCAAGTGAAAGAATCAATTGGCAGGTGGGCACAGTAGCTCACACCTGTAATCCCAGGAATTTGGGAGGCCAAGGCAGGCGGATCACTTGAGGTCAGGAGTTCAAGAGCAGCCTGGGCAACATGGTGAAACCCATCTCTACCAAAAAATACAAAAATTAGCTGGGTGTGGTGGTGCACTCCTGTAATCCCAGCTACTCGGGAGGCTAAGGTGAGAAAATCATTTGAGCCTGGGGAGCAGAGATTGCAGTGAGCTGAGATCGCACCACTGCACTCCAGCCTGGGCAATAGAGTGAGACTCTGTCTCAAAAAAAAAGAAAAAGAATTGAGGGGCACTGCATCTTTCTGTAGGGTTAGGTACAAAAGACAATGCATAAGACAAAAACTACATAGTCTTACTACCCTAAAAATTCCTTAATATACAAAGCATAGTGCAGATTGCAGTGCTCACCTACATAAATTGAAATCCACACAGCACTTGCAGCAAGTGTTTGATTTCACTGAGGCAATGAAAGGCAGTGGTGGTTAAGAGTGGTGTCTGTTTGAAATCTTACGTCTATCACTTCATAGTTGTGAATTCTTGACACATCTTTATATCTTTTTCCCAAAATGCTAAAGAGGAACAAAAGACATCTAACAGAGCAAAGGTATAATTAAATGAGTAAAGTGTTATAATATACATAGAAGGATTCCTGGCAGTATTAGTCTATTTTCACACTGCTATAAACAAATACCTGAGACAGGGTAATTTTTAAAGGAAAGAGGTTTAATTGGCTCACAGTTCTGCATGGCTGGGGAGGCCTCAGGAAACCTACAGTCATGGGGAAAGGTAAAGGAAAAGTAAGTAACTTCTTCACAAACAGCAAGAGAGACAGACTGAAAGGAGAAGAGCCCCTTATTAAACCATCAGATCTCGTGAGAACTCACTATCATGAGAACAGCATGGGAAAACTGCCCCCAAAATCCAATTACCTTCCACCATGTCCCTCCCTCAATACCTGAGGGTTACAATTCAAGGTAAGATTTGGGTGTGGACACAGAGCCAAATCATATCATTTTTCTCCAGGTCTCGTCAAAGTCTCATGTCCGTTACACATTTCAAAACCAATCATGCCTTCCCAACAGTCCCCCAAAGTCTTAACTCATTCCAGCGTTAATCCAAAAGTCCAAGTCCAAAGTCTCATATGAGACAAGGCAAGTCCCTTCCACCTATGAGCTTGTAAAATCAAATGCAAGTTAGTTACTTCCAAGATACAATAGGGTACAGGCATTGGGTAAATGTTCCCATTCCAAATAAGAGAAATTGGCCAAAACAAAGGGGCCACAGGTTCCATGCAAGTCCTAAATACAGTGGGGCAGTCATTAAATTTTAATGTTCCAAAATAATCTCCTTTCACTCCATGTCTCACATCCAGGGCATGCTGATGCAAAGGGTGGACTCCCATGGCCGTGGGCAGCTCCTTCATGGGCTGGTGTTGAGTACCTGTGGCTTTTCCAGGCACACAGTGCAAGCTGTCGGTGGATCTACCATTCTGGGGCCTACAGGGCAGTGGTCCTCTTCTCAGAGCTGCACAGGGCAGTGCCCCAGTAGGGACTCTGTGGGGGCTCCAAGCCCACTTTTCCCTTCCACATTGCCCTAGCAGAGGTTCTCCATGAGGGTTCTGCTCCTGCAGCAGCCTTCTGTCTGGACATCCAGGTGTTTCGATCCATGCTCTGAAATCTAGGAGAGGTTTCCAAACCATAATTCTTGAATTCTATATACCAAGAGGCCCAACACCTTGTGGAGGCTGCCAAGGCTTGAGGCTTGCACCCTCTGAAGCAACAACCTGAGCTGCATCTTGGCCCCTTTTAGCCAAAGCTAGAGCTGGAGCAGCTGGATACAGGGCACCAACTGCTGAGGCTGCACAAAGTAGCAGGGCCCTGGGCCCTGCCCAGGAAACCATTTTTGCCTCCCAGACCTCTGGGCCTGCCATAGGAGGGACTGCCAGGAAGATCTCTGACATGCCCTGGATACGTCTGCCCCAATGTCTTGGTGATTAACATTCAACTCCTCTTCACATATCCAAATTCTGCAGCCAGCTTGAATTTCTCCCCACAAAACAGGTTTTTCTTTTCCAACAAATGATTGGGCTTTAAATTTTCCAACTTATACACTGTCACCTCTTGAACACTTTGCTACTTAGAAATTTATTCTGCCAGATACCCTAAATCATCTCCCTGAAGTTCAAAGTTCCACAGATCTCTAAGGCAGGAGCAAAATGCTGCAGTCTCTTTGTTAAAACATAGCGTGAGTAACCTTATTTCAGTTCCCAATAAATTCCTCATCTCCATCTGAGACCACCTTAGCCTGGACTCCATCATCCCTATCACTATCAGTATTTTGGTCAAAACCATTCAACAAGTCTCTAGGAAGTTCCAAATTTTCCCACAACTTTCTGTCTTCTCCAGAGCCCTCCAAACTATTCCAACCTCTGCATGTTCCCCAGTTCCAAAGTTACTTTCACATTTTTGGGTTGTTATAGCAATGCCCCACTCTCTTTAGTACCAATTTCCTGTATTAGTTCATTTTCACACTATATAAAGAAATACCCAAGACTGGATAACTCATAAAGAGGTTTAATTGAATCACAGTTCTGCATGGCTGGGGAGATCCCAGGAAACACAATCGTAGTGGAAGGCAAAGGAGAAGTAACTACCTTCTTCACAAGGTGGCAAGAGAGACAGACAGTGAAGGGAGAAGAGCCCCTTATAAAACCATCAGATCTTGTGAGAACTCACTCACTATCATGAAAATAGCATAAGAGAAACTGCCCCTATAATCCAACCACCTCCCACCAGGTCCCTTCCTCAATACCTGGGCACCCAGGCCTGTGATGGGAGGGACTCCCATTACAATACAATTTTAATAATCTCAATTACAATTTGAGATGAGATTTGGATGAAGACACAAAGGCAACTCATATCACTGGCACAGAGTAAATGTTCATTCAAAGTAAATGGGGCATGGCTGGGCCCACTGGCTCATGCCTGTAATCCCAGCACTTTGAGAGGCCAAGGCAGGCAAATCACTTGGGGTCAAGAGTTTGAGACCAGCTTGGCCAACATGATGAAACCCCATCTCTACCAAAAAATGCAAAAGTTAGCCAGTTGTGGTGGCACACACCTGTAGTCTCAGCTACTTGTGAGGCTGAGGGGAGAATCGCTTGAACCTGGGAGGTGGAGGTTGCAGTGAGCCAACATTGAGCCACTGTACTCCAGCCTGGGTGACAGAAAGAGACCGTCTCTAAATATATAAAAAAGTAAAAGTAATTGGAGCAGACTCTTATTTTCCAAAGATGGTTTTCCAAACTTACCATACCAATTTTTCTTACAATGACTTTGACATACCTCCAACTGAGAGTAGGAGTGCCTGTTCTTGAAACCACCTTTGCAAAAATTGTTAGTGAGAAAATTACGACAGTGAAAGACATCTGATCTAGCCCACCCTCTTCTTGCTTTTAGCTTTCAAGCTGTCTTATTATTCCTGGGCTTAGGCCAAGCTAACTTTGGAAGATAGTTTAAATAATAAGAGTCCTTCCTCAAAACTCAGCAGCCTTTATAAAACTAATAAAAGACCATCAGGTTGGGAGAGGAGAAGAATCTGAATTCTGCTAAGGTACAGATACAAATGATGGCCAGCTGTTCTTGCAAATAACATCAGTATTATATACTGGCCTTTTGAGATATCTTTTCAGGATTTTTTGCATGTCTGACACCCATAGCTCCACCTGGACCAACCAATTCCACTCCTACAGCCCCACCCAGAAGCAATTAACCACAAGGGTAAATTTGACTCATTATGATTTTATCTCCACCCCAACCAAGCAGCAATCCTAGCCACCCCAGTCCTTCCCCCAAATGACCTTTGAAAAACCCCTTACCTATTAGCTTTGGATGAAAATGATTTGAGTACTAACTCCATTTCCCATGTGGCATGGCTTGCCTTGGTCTATTAAATTCTTTCTTTACTGCAATGCCATAGTCTTTCTTTGTGCAGTGGGTGGGAAGAACCCCTCAAGTAGTCATGTTCTCTTCCCTTGAATTCATGCAAAATTGTTGTGTCAGCAAAAATGATGCTATATGACTTTATTAGGTTATAAAAGGTGAGATAGCTTCCAACTGGTTTTCTCCCTAAGTCACTTTTACTACCCTGGTCCACTATTTCAGCAGTCTGAGTGCAAAAAGGCTGCCATGCTGCAAGGAGGGCCAGGCCACATGGAAAGTCCATGATCAGTTGTTCTAGACGTCAGGTCAGCTGAGATCCCAGAAGACAGTCATGATCAACCACCAGACACATTAGTGAATAATGCTTCAGATGATAACAGTTCCCAGCATTCAAATCTTCACAGCTGAGGCCTAAATGATCATAGACAGATATAAGCCATCCCCACTGTGCCCTTTGAGAATCCCTGACTCACAGAGTCTGTTAACATAATAAAATGGCTGGGTTTTTTTTTTAATTTTTTTTTTTTTTTTAATAGATAGAGTTTCACTATGTTGCCCAGGCTGGTCTTGAACTCCTGGGCTCAAACAATCCTCCTGCCTCAGCCTCCCAAAGTGCTGGGATTACAGATGTGAGCCACCATGTCAGGCAAATGGCTACTGCTTTTACTCAGTAATAGACAACTGGAACAGTTTGCTACTAATATTAAGGTTTTAATAAAAATATCTTTTTGTATGCTAGAATTGCATAGTACAATAAAATACCTACCTACACTAGAAAAGGAACACAAAACATGCATTTACACCTACACCCACTTTAAAGCACAGATATGGGAGAAAGCAAAAATCATAAAGCAAAAACATCAGAAAAGTGATTGAAACACCAGAAAAACATCAGAAAAGCATCTAAGAGTGCATGTCAAAATCAGCACTTCTTTGAAGAAGACCAGTAACTTTATGCACTACTCACTACTTATTTTCCAGAAGAAACACCTTGGACACAAAAATTTTTAGAAATTAGGATTAAATTAGAAAATTATATAGGAAAGATTAAACATCAGAAATATGAAACAAACTAGCAAATAAATGATTTATAAGAAAATTAGGCTATAATTTGTTATTTAAAAATCCCTAAGCTACAAATATATCTTAATCAAATTAAATGTTTATGAATGTGTTTTGCAAGAAAAAATATTACATAAAAAGTAGACAGACTTCCAGTTTCTGTCTCATGTAAGAGGAGGAAAGGAAAAAAGACCGAGAAAGACTCAGCTTAGGCTGGATACAATAGCACACATCATGCAATTCATGATTAATGATTTTCAGCCCTGCTGAAACAAATGCCCTCTTCTTCCCTCATTGTCGGGGGTGAGAGGGGCGAGGGGGGAGATCAGGTGGAAAAACCTAACTTCTACCCATTACCAACAAGTAGTAAGACACTTCTCCCCCTTTATGCTATGGTGACGTTAGTGATGGCTAAGTGGAAAGAAAGGACTTTTATCACCACACAATGATGGCGAAAGCCACATGGAGAATACTAACAAGGCACCCCTGTGCCTCCGGGCAGTTAGAAATGGAGGCCTAATTGGAAGCCTGAATTCTCAAACCCATCTAGCAGTAAAAAGGCAGTCCTCTTACACTTAAAGTATAAATGGAGGCTGAGTAGAAAACCTGGGTATCCACTCCCATCTTGTAGCAACAAGGAAGCAACCCCTTTCCCTGACTGCTCAATGTCAGAGATGTGAGAACAAGGTGTCAGAGGACTGCTAAACAGATTGAAATAAAATCCAAAATATAACAACAAAATATTCAAAATGTTAAGGATTCAAATGAAAATTATTCCTCATACCAAGAATCAGCAAAGTCTAAAATTGAATGAAAAAAGATAATCAACAGATGCCAATGTCAGGATGATATAGATTAGAGAATCTAACAAATATTTTAAAGTAATCATCATAAAAATATTCCAAGGACAAATTACAAATTGAATTAAAACAAAAAATAGAAAGTTTCAGCAATTGAAAAATACAATGTCCCAACCAAAAGACACCAATGTCAGGATGATACAGATTATAGATTCTAACAAATATTTTAAAGTAACCATCATAAAAATGTTACAAAGAACAATGACAAAATGAGTTTAAACAAAAATTAGAAAGTTTCAGCAACTGAAAAACATAATGTCCCAATTAATGGACTCAACACCAGAATGGAAGGAACAGAGGGAAACAATGGTAAATTTGAATACAGAACAATAGAAATTACTCAAAATGAAGAACAGAAAGAAAATAGACTGCAAATAAAATACCCAACCTCAGTAATCCGTGGGAATTTAACAACAAAAAAACTAACATTTGTGTCATCAGATCCCAGAGGGGAAAAAAAAAAGGTTAAGCCTGAAAAGTATTTCATGAAATAATGGCTAAAATATTCCCATATTAGCAAGATACATAAACCTACAAACTCAAGAAGCTGAACAAACATCAAACAGGATAAACCCAAGAAGTTTGCATCAAGATAATTATTTTAAAAACTTCTGAAAACCAAAGATAAATTAAAAATCTTGAGAAGCACAAGAGAGAAATGTCTCAAGTACAAGGGAAAAATTCAAATGGCAGTGTGTTGCTCATCAGGAATGACGAAGGCCAGAATGATGGAGGCCCAGCATTTTTAAATAACTTATAGAAAAGAACTGTAAACTTAGAATTCTATATCTAGTGCTATAGCTTTTGAAAATGAAGGAAAATAAAGACATTCTCAGATGGAAAAAAACAAAAACAAAAACAATTTGTCACCAGCAGACCTATCAGAAAAGTATGGCTAATGAAATTCTAAAAATAAAAAAAATAAAAAAGAAATCTTGAAACATCAGGAAGAACAAAGAACTACAAAAAGAGTAAGTATATGGGTAAATACAATAGATTTTCTTTTTCCACTTGCCTTTATACACTGTTTTAGAGCAAAACACTGGTATGGTTCTCAATTTATATAGAAGAAATATTTTAAAAATCAGTCATATTGTATATAAACTCAGGCAAAGAGATGTAGATGATGCTAACATTTTTATATGCAAATAGGTAAAATGGTAACTAGCGTATGTATATATAATACTTTATTCTAGATATTAAAATGCTATATAAACAGATAAACTAAAAATGCTACAGATAAATTAATTCTACAAAATGTTAAGCAAGTCACTAGAAAGCAGAAAAAAAATCAGAAACAAAAAACAGGGAACAAACTGAAAAATTAAAATAACAGACAATAGCCCTTCCATATGAATGAATGCATTAGAAGCAAGCAGTCTAAATTTACCAATTAAATGACAAAGATTTGGCAAGGTGTATTAAAATAAAACAAAAACAACCAGCTGGGAGCAGTGTCTCTCACGCTTGTAACTCCAGGACTTCGGAAGGCTGAGGTAAGCAGATCACGTGAGGCCAGGAGTTCAAAACAAGCTTGGGTAACAAAGTAAGACCTTATCTCTATTATAATTAAAAATAATTTCTTTTAAAAAACCGAAGATCCAGCGATATACTATCTATAAGAAATTATCTTCAGATATACCAGTGTGGATAAAACTGAAAGCCAAAGAATGGGAAAACATCATTCATGCATTAATTAAAAGAAAGAAAGGGTGGTTATATTAGTATGAGATAAAGCAGGCTTCAAAGAAAATTACCAGCAACAAAGGAGGACATTATATAATGTAAATGATAGAAACATTAAAAAAAAATTTATCTCAATCCTGTTCCTTCTGCAAGACACTCTTGATATACTAGTAATAGTGGGAAACTTCCTCACCTTGATAAAGAACATAATAAAAGAAAAAGAGCCAAGAAGACAGAGCAATCCCAAGTGTGTTTGCACCAAACAAATGAACTGTAAAATATGTGAAGCAAGCCCTGACAGAACTGAAAGGAGAAATAAACAAATCCACAATTGTTGGAGACTTCACACTCCTCAATCTCAATAATTGATAGAACTAGGAAAAAAAAACCAGCAAGTATATACATGAACTCAACAACATTAACAGGATCTACTTGACATTTTTAGCAAATTCCACACAATAAAAGCAGAATATACATTTTCTTCAAGTGCCCACAGAACATATACAAAATAGGCAATATATTGGCTCATAAAACAAACCTTAGCACATTTGAAATAATTACTATCATACACTGTGTTCTCTGAATACAGTAGGATCAAACTAGAAAACAGTAATAAAACAGAAAAAAAAATTTTTTAAATCTTGGAAACTAAACAATGCACTACTATAGAATCCTTGGTTGAAGAAATCTTAAGTAAAAAATATATACATTGAGCTGAGTGAAAATGAAAATACACCGTATCAAAATTTGAGGCACATATTAAAGCAGTGCTGATAGGGAAATTTATAGTCTCTAAATTTTAGTCTCTAAACTAAATCCATACATTAAAAAAGAGTAAGTCTCAAATCGATAGTCTAAGCTGCTACCTCAATAACTTAGAAAAAGACCAAATACACTCAAAAACAGCAGAAAATGGAAAAAATAAGAGCAGAAATCAATAAAATTGAAAACAGAAAGACAGGAGAAAATCACTGAACAATAATCATCTGGGTCTTTAAAAAGATCAATATTGATAAACCTGTAGCAAAACTGGTAAACCTCTAGCAAAATTGGTAAAGACACCCAAGAACAAAGCACAGAAAATCACTATAGACTCTGAAGAAAAAAAAAAAGAAAGAAAATATTACAAACATATCTATACACATAAGAGAAACCACAGGATCATATCCACAGATGCAAAAAAGCATTTAACAAGATTCAACACTTATTTGTTATTTTAAAAAATTAGTTCTCAACTTGACAAAGAACATCTAAAAAAAAAAACCTATGGCTAACATCAAACTTAATGGTGAAGACTAGATGATTCCCCCTATAATTAGGAAAAAAAGATAAGAATGTCTATTTTCACCACTGTTATTCAACATAAAACCGGAAGTTCTAATAGTGAAAAGCACTCAGATAGGACAGAAAAAAAAATGGCTCTATTTGCAGATGACATAGTGGTCTAAGTAGAAAATCTTTAAAAATAAATCTTTGAAAAACAAACAATAAAAACTTCCTATAACTTGTAGTGACTCTAGCAAGTATTCAGGATGCAAAAATTGACATTTAAAACTCAACCGGGAGCCTGGTGAAGTTGCAGACATATGTAATTCTAGCTACTCAGGACACAGGATGCCAGAAATTCAAGGCTATTGTGCATTATAATCACACCTGCGAATAGCCACTGCACTCTAGCCTGGGCAATATAGCAAGACCCCATCTCAAAAAATTTGTATTTATATACACTAATAATTAATCTGTGTAAGCTAAAAATTGTATTAAAATACAGTATTAAAGAAGCCAAAAAGAAGCTGTATAATTCAATCCTACAACATTCTGAAAACGGCAAAACCATGGAGACTAAAAAGATCAGTAGTTGCCAGAGGTAAGGGAGATGGGAGGTGTAAATAGGAGGAGCAAAGAGGAACTTTAAGGCAGTGAAACTATTCTCTATAATACTATAATAATAGATACATGTCATTATACATTCATCAAAACCCATAGAATATCCAACACCAATTGAAAACCCTAACGTAAGCTGTAAACTTTGGCTAATAATGATGTGTCAATGAAGCTTCACCAACTGTAAGAGATGTACCACTGTGGTTCAGGGTGTTGATAGTAGGAGAGGTTGTGCATATATGGGGGCAAGCGGTATACAGGGAACTCTCCATACTCTCTATTCCACTTTGCTGTGAATCTAAAACTGCTGTAATAAATAAAACCTATTTTTAAAATATCAAGACACTGTATGTGTTCCACAAAAATGTTGCCTACCCTGATCTTATTAAAAGTTTGATTTATTTTAATAAAGCTGTTTCCAGACAACTACTTTTATTCCTCCTCTGAAGCTTCAATTTACAATCTCAAAACTTCCTTAAACTATTTTAATTTAATCTAGTACAAATCATGAAAGTTACATGTAAAAATTAGTATAATATATTCTGATATCTGAGAGATAAGATACTTCTTAATGTAAAATCTTAAAAGACTAGGAAAGGCAAAATGCTAAAAGAAATAAATCACAGAACACATAATACAGAAAAATTACCATTTACAATTCCTCAAAAGATATTTATATATAAATCTAACAAAACATGCACATGACTTGTATACTGAAAATACACAGTACTAATGAAAGAAATCAAAGATCTAAATAGATGGAGAAACATACCATCATATCAAGTTCATGGATTAGAAGACTTCAAGATAGCAAAAATGTCAATTTTTCCCAAAATAATATACAAGTTTAACATAACTAATCAAAATCACAGAAAGAATTTTTGTACATGTATACAAAATTATTTAAATTTACAGGAAAAGGTGAAGGAATCAGAATACCTAAAATAATTCTCAGAAAGAACAAAACAGGCGTAATCACGATACACAATTTCAAGTCACGCATAATTGAGGTAGACACACGGATCAACAGAGAATCTGAGCACAGAGTGCCTGGAATCTAGCTAGCTGCTGCTAATAACAACACTGTGGGTGTGATACCTACCTTGCCAAGTACATGGGAGCTGGGTGGGGTTCACTGCCACCTGCTACTCCCCACATCCTGTGTGAACTCTTCTGTGCAACAGAGGCAGCAGTACTCCTCCCTGTAACATTATCCCAGTGGCCAGAGAACTGCCCACTGACCACTACTGGGGCCACTGCTTGCCCCACACACAGAAAGTCAGAGTGTAGACTTGTCTGACCCAGCCTCCACTTGGCTTTGCCCCTCTACCTGCCCTAGTAGCTTAACACAAACAACAGAAACCTTTGGAAGTACTATGGCACTGCCCATTACCTGAGATACTAGAGTACCTTCCCTGGGTAACATAAGGCAAGCGCAAATCCCAGCAGTACCACTGCAGCTGGCACTCTTTGGCAAGTACCACCTCCTAGCTGGAGGCCAGCCAACACAGTCCATTACAGCATCTGTAGGTAGAATAACACAGTGCCAAGGAAGAGGATAACCTGTGTGTGACTTCAGCTATCACCACTGCTTATACCACCTGGCTAACTAGGAGGTCCTGAGTCTGTCCACGTGACCAGTTCATAACTACTAAAACTGGCATTTGAGAAAGTGAACACACTGAGGCTATTTATAATCAAGGAGCCTCAGAGTCTATGTCACTCCCCTGCCACCCCCACCAGAGCTGGCCCTGGTACTCATTGCTGGAAAATTTGAAGACAACTCATATCACTAGATTCCTTGCAGATAGTCCCCTGCACCAGTCGAGAGTGTGGCAGCCGCACTGGGTGGCTAGTGCCAGCAGAGCATTTACAATAGTTTGGCTCTCAGGGACTCCCACTACTGAAGGAACAGGGAGTATACCATAAGAAGGGAGCATCCTGTATGATGAAAGAATCCAGATGGCAGGTCTTGAGTTCCAGAATCTTTGTTTGTGGGAATTTTCTTTCAGCAGAGGCACAGGTGCAGTGTTGGGCTTAGCAGGGAAACTGTAGCTCTACTTTGTCATGCGGCCTGCATGCTCATGGTCTTAAAGAAAGACTTCCTTTCTCCCCAAATCAACCACTGTAGACAGAGCTGGGGCTTCTCCTATGGGAGCTTCACATGGGTACACCTACAGACAGCCTTTCTAGAACATGTCAGGGTGACTGCATCCCAACAGGAAGAGTACCCTCCAGGATTAGAGTTGCATGTGGGGTGGAGTCACACTCCCTCTCTACTTGGAACATCAATGTTTCTGCAGATAAAAAGAGGTACCTGTCTGATCTGAACAGCCAGAACACTGGTCAGGAGTGTGAGTAGGAGGTGGGTCACATTCCTGATGGCCTGGCCGTGGAGCTGAGGAAAAGTCAGAATGCAGAGTATCTCTACTTCTTTTCCTCTGGATAGATACAGGGAAGGAGGGAGGGGAGCAGGGGTTGAAAAACTACCTATTGGGTGCTCACTACCTGGATGCAATATACTGTTGAGATTCACTTGCGGTGGCTGGCAAAATATTAGGGAAAGTTATAGATTAGTCTGAAACCTTTTGGAAGGCCGAAAGGTTTTACTGGGACAAGTTGAAGGCAGCGAGTATGTTAGGGAAGAGATAGGGAAGACAAAAGGCTTTCCCAGTTTAAGTCTATTTACCCCACATGCCTTTGTCTCTACTCTGTTTACTCATGCCAACTTTGTACTGGATGGTCCTCTCAGTGGGGGATCAAAGAGGAATTATCTTTTAATAGTGTTTACTGTGGGCCTGGAACCTAAAGCTTTTATCATTCATAAAACCACCCTTTTAACCATGCTAACTATCCACAAGTGTGTTGACTTAGAACCTCTGTTATGAAATCTTTTACTGAATAAAGGTGTGGATATACGGGGAGTCTTGGTCGATTGGTTACATTTCACCCTCTGAAAGCGGCCAACGACCATCCCCAGCCTACTTGAATCATTGTAATCGTGTGAGAGTACATTTGTTGAGTCAGGGTCTGCAGGCCAGACCTCTGCACGTAGTGATAAATGTCTCAGTATACTGTGCTCACTACCTAACTGTGCTCACTACCTGGAAGCAATATACTCAAGTAACAAACCTGAATCTAAAATAAAATTGAATTTTTTAAAAATGTACCCTTGGATCTAAAATAAAATTGAATTTTAAAAAATATAATGTCTTTTGCAGCAACACGGATATAACTGGAGGCCATTATTCCAAGTAAATAACTCAGAAGTGGAAAATCAACAACCATATGGTTTCAGTCATGAGCTAAGTGAGAGGGAGCTAAGCTATGGATACGCAAAGGCATACAGTGTGGTATAATGAACTTTGGAGACAAGAGGGAGGATGAGAAGGGAGTAAGGGATAAAAAACTACATATTGGGTACAATGTACACAACTTGGGTGACAGGTGTACTAAAATCTCAGACTTCACCACTACGTAATCCATCTACGTAACCAAAACCACTTGTACCCCAAAAGCCATTGAAATAAAATTTTTAAAAAATTTTAAGCCACATATCAAAAATAGCAGAGCCACCCTATTTCAGCCTTTAACTATGTACTTCTGGACTGTTTCAATAGTGTAATAAACTTCTATCATATTAAAAAAATAGATCTAGAACTCAGAATAAATCCACACAAATATGCTCAACTGATTTTTGACAAAGGTGCAAAAGCAATTCAATGAAAGAAACACAGCCCTTTCAAAAATTGCTGCGGGTACAATCAGATGTCCACAGCCAGAAAATGAATTTTGACCTAACCCTCTCACCTTATGAAAAAAACATTTAATTCAAAACGGATAACAAAACTGAAATGTAAAATGCAAAACTATAAACTTTTAGAAGGAAATAGGAAAAAAAATCTTTTGGATCTAGGGATCGAAGAGTTTGCACGACACTAACAGCAAGATCTATAAAAGAATAAAAATCAGTAAGTTAGATTTCATCAAAATTGAAACTTTGCTCTTCAAAAGGCCTTGTTATAATGATGAAAAGACAAGCCACACACCAAGAGAAAATATTTGCAAATCGTATGTCCAACAAATGACTCATATCTAAAATGTATTTTTAAAATTACCAAAATACAGTATTAACAAATCCGAACAATGACCAAAAGACATGAAAAGGTATTTCACTGAAGAAAATATATGGATAGTAAATAAACATATGAAAAGATGTTTAACATCACTAGTCATTAGAGAAATACAAATTAAGAGACAATATCCTTACTCACTTATTAGAACAGCTAAAAAAAGCTAACAATACCAAACGTTTGATGAGGGGGCAAAGAAACTGGATACAGCAGCCTGCCTTGGGGGTCAGGTTCCAAGACCCCCAGTGGATGCCTGAAACCACAGATAGTACTGAGCCCTATATATATGTATAAATATGTAGCTATCTTTAGATTTTTGTATGCATATATATAATAGTTTAATTTATAAATTAGACGAAGTATGAGTTAAGTATGAGTTAACAATGAAACAGAAAAATCATAACGTGCTATAATAAGTTTTGTGAATATGGTCTCTCTCTCAAAATACTTTCTCATACTGCACTTACCTGTCTTCTTGTGATGACATGATGATAGAAGGCCTATGCTGATGAGATGAAGTGAGGTGAATGACACAGGCATTGTGACGTAGCATTAGGCTTCTACTATCAGGAGGAGCCAGAATCAACTGCTTCAGGTGATTCTGGATCATAGAACCATGATGGTATCAATGGTTGAATGTCAAGAGCAGAAAATACTGATGACTAAAGGGCAGGTAGCATATAGTATAAATATGTTGGACAAAAGGAGGATTCACGTCCCAGGCAGGAGGGAATGGGATTTCACTATGCTACTCAGAACAGCACACAATTTGGAACTTATGAATTATTTCTAAAAATTTCCCATTTAACACTTTTGGACCACAGTTGACTGTGGGTTAATTGCAATCAAGGAAAGTGAAACCACAGATAAGGAGTTTATGACACCATTGTGTCTCATAAATTGATCGTGAGAATGCAAAATGGTACAGCCAATCTGGAAAACTGTTAAGCAGTTTCCAAAAAAATTAAATGTATGCTTCCCATATGGGCATTACTCCAGAGAAACAAAAACTTACATTTACACAAAAACCTGTATGAACTGTTTACTTCATCTTTATTTGTGGTACAGTCATCCATACTAGAGAATACCACTCAGCAATAAAAAGAAATGAGCTATCGATAGGTACAACTGCTTGGATGATCTTAAGGACATTATGCTGAGTGAGAAAAGCCAAAGGTCACACACTATTATTATTCCATTGTTACAATAATATGTAAGTAACAATATTACAGAGCTAAAGAACAAATTAGTGATGATGGAACAGTTGTATGTTGGTTACAGTAGTTATACAAATTCACAGACATGATGAAGTAGAATTATACACATGCAATATCCTTGCCAATTTCCTGTTTTCTGCATTGTAGTTACAAGATGTAAGTAACCACTAGGAGAAATTAAAGGCACATGCATCCGTGTGGTAAGTAAATGGACAACAAACTGTGTAATCCTATTCAACAATAAAAATGACTAGAAAAATCATAAAAAAACTTTCATGGGTGATGTCCACGATCGATTAATAGATATCAAATTTGTCCTCCTCCAACAAATTAGAAAATAGAAAAAATGTAAAAGGTAACTCTATGCAGACACTGGACAAAAGTGAAGGACTGTGAGTCTTTTTTTTTTTTTGAGGTGGAGTCTCGCTCAGCCACCCAGGCTGGAGTGCAGTGGCACGATCTCAGCTCAGTGTAACCACTGCCTCCTTGGTTCAAGCAATTCTCACATCTCAGTCTCCGAGTAGTTGGGATTACAGGCACCTGCTATCACTCCATGCTAATTTTTGTATTTTAGTAAAGACAGGGTATCACCATGTTGGCCAGGCTGGTCTTGAACTCCTAACCTTAGGTGAGCCGATCACATTGGCCTTCCAAAGTGCTAGGATAAGAGGTGTGAGCTACCGCACCCGGACAGGACTGTGATTTTTTAAAGATATGAGAATTAATTCTATAGTCACCTGATTTTATGCCTGGGGCACTCTCCAAAACTGGACACAGAGAGTTGAGTTCAAAAAGAATAGTGGTCTAAACGGGCAGAGAAAAATCACAATTTAGGACTGCTGAGAAGACCCAATTGTGATGTAGGGTACCAGAGAAGTGGAAGCCGCTGAAAAAGAGCTCCAGAAATTAGCATGAGGTGCCCAAGAGCAACAGAACTTTCTATAACTTTTATCTATGACATCTACTGTGGTAGCTACCAGTACCATGAGCGCTTGATATGTGGCAAATATAACTAAGAAACAATATTTTAATTTTAAATAGGTACAACTTGTGACTACCGTTATCAGCCATTATAGCCCTAGAAGTTGGCTGAAGAGTATGCTGCAAATGTGCAGAGCAAAATTCTGAGACATGACAGGAGCCTATGAGCTGAATAGAGTACAGAGGTGGCAAAATTCAAACGTGGCTCTGACCAACCAGAATGGAGAGCCCTTGCCGAACCAAATGGTCTTTCAGTTTAGACATAGAAAGGCTACACTTAGGCTGGACACAGTAGCTCATGCCTGTAATCCCAACACTCTGGGAGGCCGAGATGGGAGGATCACCCTCAGGTCAGATACTCAACACCAGACTGGCCAACATTGTGATGGCCATCTCTCAAAAAATACAAAAATTGCCAGGTGTGGTGGTGGGCATCTGTAATCCTAGCTACTGAGGTGGCTGAGGCAAGAGAATCCTTGAACTCAGGAGGCAGAGGATGCAGGGAGCCAAGATCACGCCACTGCACTCCAGGTTGGGCTACAGAGCAAGACACCTTCTCAAAAAAAAAAAAAAACTACACATGAGGAATCAGGCTAATCTAGCTCTAGGGCACAGTTTCTTAACCTCAGCATTACTGATATATCTGACCAGATCATTAATTGTGGGGAACTGCTCTGTTCATTTGAAGATGTTTAGCAGACTCTCTCTCTACACACTAGATGCCAGTAGCATCCATATACATCAGTTGTAATAAAAAATGCAAATACTGCCAAAGTTCAGACAAGAGCAAAATTACCTCTACTCTAGAATAGCAGCTAACAAAAAACTATTCTAACCGAGGCTAAAATAAATTCTGAACAGGATACAGCTGATCACTAATAAATTAACCTCCTAAAGAATGAAATGCTTTTAAAGAAGGAAAAATAAAATAAAACAAATGGGAAGTCATTTCCAATAATGGAAGCATGAAAAGCTGAGCAATTTACCTAATTTCTTTTTAAAGTATAAAACTAGACAAAATAGGTCAAAAACCACCATCACAAGGCAATGGAAATCAACCAAAGGCCAACAATAAGTTGAGAAGTACTTAATCTTTAAAAATTGCTAAGTCGAGGAGAGATCCAAGATGGCCGACTAACAACAGCTCAGGAATGTAGCTCCCAGTGAAAGCGCAGAGAACGAGTGGACGCCGCACTTTCCGACGAGTTTTTGTTGCCCACAGACCAGGAGAGTCCCGGCGGAGAAGCCACGCAGGTCGCCGGCGCGACTCTTTTGGCCGGCGCGGCTGTTTTGCTGGCACCCAGCTCGGCGCTTCCCGGTGCGGAGTATACGGGACGGACGGGCTCGGCTGGTCCCATCCCAAGGAAAACAGCAATTGGAAGCGCTGAGGACAGAGAGTTTCACAGCGGGCGCAGCGAACCCGGGAAGAGGGGAACCAGCGTCCGCCAAAGGAAAACTAAGAAACAGAAAAACTTCATCACCGGGCGGAGAGAGATCCAAAA
>PVKP010038546.1:0-20804 GCA_004027715.1 Plecturocebus donacophilus
TGCCAAGCACTGCTACAAACCATTTAAAGAGTGCACAAAATCATAAGTAGGCACGTATGAGAACTTTTTTAAGAGGAGGGGCATTGGGAACACACAGGTTTTGAAAGAAGCCCTCCAGGTCATTCTGACTGCCACTTTGATTTATTTGGTGGAGTGAATCTCAGGATTTCAGTTTTGGGTCTCCTTGACCTTTAGCCTCCTATTCTGCCTCAGTTTCATGAAGAGTGGTTTTATTCCTCAGATAGATGTTTATTAGGCTTGTTGGATGTGCCAGACTCTAATTGGTGTTAAGGAGAACTGAGATCATCAAGCAAACAACAACTTATAAGAGGAGCTTGGCTTCTCTTCCTGGAGCCTAGCTATTGGCTTCTGCCCTTACTGAGGGCATGACTGGGAGTGAGTGCTTTCTTTTCTAGGTGTAGAGCCAGAGCCTTTTGAAGTTGGAGACCACCTGATTGAGGCTAGTGGGAAACTTCACCTGCTGGATAAGCTACTAGCATTCCTGTATTCCAGGTAGGTGGTAGGTTCACATTTGCTGCTCTGAGCTAATGACCGCTAAGACTTGACTGTTGAGGAACTCACTGAGTTGTTGAGGCCAATTCCAGTTTTCTTTTTTTTCTTAATGCTGATTCAGGTTTTGCCTTCTCTGTGACTACACTCGCACCCCATCCCTTCCACAATCATTCTTTTCTTTCCTGAGTTTCTACAGCACTTAGATCCTAATCCAGCACTTGGGAGTGGGCTGCCTTAATCTGCTGTCTGGTTAATTGGTGTTTGTTAACTGTATCACTCCAACTATGTTGTTTGGCACCTCAAGGACAGAGACAATGCTGAGCATTTCTTTTATAGTTGCCTGTAGTAACTTGCATCGAATTGACACATAATGAAGGCTCAGTAAACATTCATTTTTCTTAACCTGTGGGGTTTGATTTGAACTCACCGGGAACTTGAAGGACTCTTTCTCAGAGACATGATTTGGGCATTAGAAGACCAGATTCAGTTAGTGTTCAGCAGCCATGTGTTCAGTTTATACCTAATCCTCCTTAGTCACCAGAGAGAAAGCAGAGTCTAGGAATGTGCAAGTTAAATAATTTCATGTCTTACTGTATTTCATTGGTTCTCATATAGCTGCCATAAGTACGTTAGAGTTGGAAAAGGACCTATAAATGCCTTCTCTCCGGTTTATTTCATAGACCCAGAAAGGTTACATGACTTGCCCAAGGTCACACAGCCAGCAAATGGCAGAAATGAGATCAGAATTGAGGTTTTCAGGTTCACTGCTTTCTCTAACCATTTGAGGCTTGAATCTTGAAAGAGTTCCCCATAGTTACTCCTCTTACGCTTGTTGCATCCTCAGATTAAGTAAGTTTTTATAATGAGAATGTTGTTTTGACAGTGCTATGCTTCTTTATGTAAATTTAGGATAATAGCCAATAACAAGGGACTCTAGGCTTGACTGTGTTCTTGACTTACTCCATCATTTTGCCTCCTTTCTTCCCTCCTCTCATGTATACAAAAATTTTCTCATGTATCATGGAAGATGAGAGGTCACTGCTTCTCTAAAGTAATGCTTCTCAGACTTTTCAACCAATATAGCTGTAGATGAGAGGATAGTGACTATACCCCCAAACGGAACAGCTGTAGATGACTAAACACAAGCTTTCTTCAGAGTCTCCAGTATTTCTTTTGTTTTTTTGTGCATTTGAATTTTGCATTTTACTCTTCACATATCTGTATTTATTTTGCTACTAAAATGAAACCTTATATTTCTTTCCATTGAGCAAATTGACATACCAGAAAGAGGTACTGTGTTTAATCTAGGGCTTATATTCCCTGTTGCATTGACATGTCCCCTGGGAATAATCTCCCCTCTAATTTGAGAATGACCGTTCTGAGAGATGCAGCTACCTGTGGAGGTATACTCTTATAGAAAGCATTTGAAGTTTCTAAGGCAGTCCATAAATTATATGACATTTATATTTCTACTTCAGTATTTATCAACTTGTATACTTAGTTTTGACTGAGGGAAATTCACCTTAAATATCACTAGACTTGCAGTGTTTCCATTTCTCTTTTTCTTGCCAGGGGCCATCGGGTTTTACTTTTCTCCCAGATGACCCAGATGTTGGATGTTCTCCAAGACTATATGGATTACAGAGGTGACACCTTTTGGCCACTACATTACCTCAGGCTCTATTAGACTTAACAGTCCCGATAGGTCCATGAAGAATAATATGGGATATGAGAATGTTTCAAAGGAAAGCAGGGTGAGAACATTATTCAGAACCAAAAGATCAAAAGTAAGGCGAGAGGGGAGTGACGTGTGAAGGCAAGGATGGACAGCAGAGAAGAGGCACGTGGGCGGAAATAAACCTACGTTCCCATCAGTTATGTGATGTAAGATGATGGGCCGTGGAGCAGATGTCGTGGAAATGTTGGTGTTTCTGAAAATGTATTATAAACAAAGCTTTGGTGATTAGAGCTTTTGGTGTCTTGTAACATTCACCTCAACAGTTGAGCACTTACTCAGGATCAGTAAAACGGTGATCATTGAAATTGTAGAGATACCAAATAAGGCAGGGGAAAAGTAAGATAAACTTTTTCTATATAGATGATAGAGAATGTAGTTTATTACCTGGGAAGTCTGTTTAATATGTGATAAGATTTATGTGAGATGATGAGAAAACACTCTAACATGAGTTGATCTTGAGCCCAGTGGTGAAGAAGTATCAGCTCCAGACCTTACAATTTAAAAAAGTAGTCCAGACCGGGTCTCTGTGTACCTGGTCGGGTGGACACATGGAGAAATGCTGTTGGCACATGGCACTGGCCATTGAGAGGTCCCCAGATGCACAAACACAGCCTGAGCTTGTAGCTGCCCTTCCCCACATGGATGCATGGAGACAGGTGGTGACCTCTTAAAGCCTCGTTGAAAGGCAGATTGCTGGGCCATTAGAAGGGCTCACTCACCTGCTTCCAAGTGCTGGTCTTCTGTTTACATAGGTAAGAATTATGTGTCAACAAAATTGAAACTACTACACAGGATAGATGTTCAGGGTTGCTTAAGAATAGTCAAAACTGAGTATTAACTCCATAAATGCCAAGGCTTCGTGTATTTTAAAAATCCAGAGGAGTATGTTATGGTGAGTTTTTTTGTAAAATGATCATTGTCCCTGTTTAAATTTTTCCTGGGGGATTTGCTTAGAGTAGGGCCATGCCTGTATATGAAAAGGGACAAAATTGGCCTTTGGTTTTGGGCTAACTTAATTTTTTTATTCCCCAAAGACTACTTGGAAAGGGTTACAATTTCTGTTTTTCTTCCTCTTTGTAAAGGCTACAGCTATGAGCGTGTGGATGGTTCCGTGAGAGGAGAAGAGAGATACTTGGCCATTAAGAACTTTGGACAGCAGCCCATTTTTGTTTTTCTCCTGAGTACAAGGGCAGGTAGGCTGCATAGACATTAATGGAAACAGACAATGAGGAATAATAGAGTACTGTTACATCCCACTATTACTACGCTTGTTTCCTTAATTCTCTGAAAGGTGAGGTTATTATTGAATGTAAAGCAGGGTACTAGACTTCAAGCATGGTGCTCTGTTCTATCCAACCTGTCCAAGATGTCACCTCATCAAAGAAGTAAGGCTGAAACCTGGGGTTATTGGAAAGTAATTCTAATCTGCTTTGACCATTGACCTGGGAATGTCCTGAAAGATTTCTGTAATTTTGTGGAATGTTTCATTTACATTCAGTGGAAGTAGCTCTTCTTCCCAACCATGAATTTGGAAAATAAGGTAACAGTTCGTCTGCTAGTTGTCCTTCCTTTATAAGTATTTTTGGAATAATGTTGAAAAGCTTAGCAAAAATCTAGTTGTTTAAAAAATGTTACTATGTTGAAACTACCAACTTTTTAGAATTATTTATGACATTGTCCATATATCACTTAAATCATAAATGTTATGACATTTGTAATGCTTTACCAGTCACAGAGTACTTGCATATACTCTTACATAATTTGAAATCAGCTCTTGGAGATGAAATGATTCTCTAAGTCATTATGGTGTCTGAAAAAAAAAAAAGTCGGCGCAGTGGCTTATGCCTGTGGGAGGCCAAGGTGGGTGGATCACAGGAGTTCGGGAGTTCAAGACCAGCCTGGCCAACGTGGTGAAACCCCATCTGTACTAAAAAAAATACAAAACTTAGCTGAGTGTGGTCATGCGTGCCTGTAATCCCAACTACTAGGGAGGCTGAGACAGGAGAATTGCTTGAAGCCAGGAGGCAGAGGTTGCAGTGAGCCGAGATTGCACCAGTGCTCTCCAGCCTGGATAACAGAGTGAGACTCTGTCTCAAAAATAAATTATTCTCATGTCCTGGAGCAAGCTGACCTTAGTTTCGAACTCATAGGATCCTAGTTTCATTATCTTATTTTTGTAGACATAAGTCTTGATGGAATACATGCAGAAACATGAAAGGGATGTGTGTCCTCTATTAAAGACAGATTGATATTTTTATAAAAAAATAGAGTTCAGTCTTATGTAGAAACCGTTATAAATGCCTAGTACTATAAGGGTATATGAAAGAAGTGTTAGATATAATCTTTGATTATAAGGAAATTATTTCACCTGTGTGTGTTTTATCTCCCTAATAAAAATAACACAAGATTCATTTGGCTTTACTCTTCCAAAATCATAGATTGCACGCAGAATCTCAGCCATTTTCTCATGTGATCAGTTGTCTCGGGGTTAGTCTTAGCGGAAACTGAAAGAATCAGGCAGTGCATCATCACTGTCGGAGAGACAGTTTTTTTTATGCTTTAATGATTTCATCATCTTCATATTCAGAGAGCAACATTATGTTTGAAATGTCTAAAATTAGGAAAAAAGAGATCTCTGCTTTTCAGTTCATCTCCTTGGAGGACTCAGAGTAGATCTTCTGGGAACTGAAGCAGTCCTGGACATTAGCCTTTTCCAAACACTGACTGTTGTGTTTGCTGTAGTTTTACAGGATTTTCATTTATTGAGCAGGTTTCCTTCCAACTTTCAAATATTTCTGTGATTAGTCATATTGCCACCAGATGGCAGTGATAGCTCATGAATATGTTTCAGACACGGCTGTAGCCTATTTACAAAAATCTCACCCCTCAGTGAAGAAGAGCTGCACTTAGCATGAATTCAAGAAGATAATTTTATGGAACATATTTTGAAATGCAATAAGTGCCTGAACAGTATTACAGTATAGTGGATAAAAGCACGGGCTCCGGACCCAGACTGCAGAGGAATGAATCCTGGCTCTTTCACCTTCTAGCCTTGCAACTTCAGAGAAGTCTCTTACCTGCCCTTTCAACATCTATAAAGTGGGGGTAATCATAGCAATTATTCCGCTTCCCAGCAGAGTTGTTGTGAGGGCTAAAGGAGTTAATATGTAGAGAGTGCTCAGAATAATGCCTGGCAAGTCGTAAGCACAGCGTAAGTGTAAAACTATCATTATTATTAGGTATAATTTACCATCACTCAGTAATCAGCCATGATTACCTCCTTGTTCCAACTTCAACCTGATATGAAGACTTTAATTAGAATATTCCTGCCTGACTTGTCTGGAGATCTGGCTTATGGCAAGTAGCCCTTCTCAAAAGTTAGTCCTTAATCAGGTTCATGGAACAAGCCCTTCCAGGCTTGCTGGTTTCAATAACAGACTCTAGCAACCCTGGCAAAAGGGAGTCGGCTTTTTACTTGTTTTCACATTAATCAAAGAGAAAGCTACAGTTTACCTTCATGGTTCTCTTAATTCCTGTTATCCAAGGTACCTCCTCAGCTCTCTTCCTGCAGCACCGAAGAAAGACCAGCAAGTCGTTCCATGGAGTGTTCTTGTCTTGCCGTTGGTTTTGTTACTTTCCCTTTGATTAATGTGGAAACAAGTACAAAACTGATGCACTGGAGTTTTCTCTAATGAGAAGGAGGTGTTTCCCACTCTGCTCAGGAGTGTATCATCCTCTCTTCTCATTAACTTTTTATCAGAGATCTTACTACCTAGTTGTAACTTGCAAGCGACATTCAGCGCTCTTCTCTTGACAGTGCCCACAGCAGATCTCTCACATTTAGATCTGTTTTTTTGTTTCTTTTCCTTTCTCTCTCTCTGTTCCTTTCTTTCCTTCCCTCCGTTCCTTCCTTCCCTTCCCTTCCTTTCTTTCCTTTCCTTCTTTCTTTTTTCTTTTCTTTCTTTCTTTCTTTCTCTTTCTTTCTCTCTCTCTCTTTCTTGTCTTCTCTCTTTCCTTTTTTTTTTGAGACATTCTTGCTCTGTCGCCCAGTCTGGAGTGCAGTGGTGCGATCTCGACTCACTACAACCTCTGCCTCCTCAGTTCAAGCGATTCTCCTGCCTCGGCCTCCCAAGTAGCTGGGACTACAGGGGCGCGCCACCATGCCCAGCTAATTTTTGTGTTTTTAGTAGAGATGGAGTTTCACCATGTTGGCCAGGATGGTCTCAATCTCTTGACCTCGTGATCTACCCGCCTCAGCCTCCCAAAGTGCTGGGATTATAGGCTTGAGCCACCCAGCCTAGGTCTGCTTTCTGAAAGAGCATGTGTCCTTTTCCTCAGACTACTCGAACCAAAATCTAATCAAGGTTTTTAAGCAGAAGAGATAAAGTGGCTCCACGGCACTAACTTAAGTATCCACTTTTGCCACTTGCACCTGCTCTACTCATTCGGTTCCATTCAGTAATAAAATTTTCCCATCAGGCAATAAGAGGTCAGGTAGCATTTCTCACTGCTAGAACAAGGCTCTGGAGTTGGGGGTGTGGGTTCATTTGAAGGATGAAGCCGGTTTATTTGGTTGATTTCCATTTGTCGGTCTATCCCACGCTAGCCTTGTATTTATTTTCTAGCTCCTTGTCTGTGGGCTGCTGACTACATTCCTTTTTGCATTGGTTTCAGGTGGAGTTGGCATGAACTTAACGGCAGCAGATACTGTGATTTTTGTTGACAGTGACTTCAATCCTCAGAATGACTTGCAGGCAGCTGCCAGGGCTCATCGAATTGGCCAAAGCAAGTGAGTGATTTTTTTCTGCTTCCTTGGCTTGCCCAGCAGCAGTTCCAGGTTGTGAGGAAGGTGAAGAATATGGTCCTGGTGACCGTCCCACACTGGGAGCCGAGGGACCACCAGGTCTTAGCCCATCTGTGCTGTTGACTCTTGGGTTAGTACTGGGGGGGGTCACGTCAGTCCAGACTGACTTTATTAGAAAGAGTAAAATCACACTGTGAAAGGATTAGAAAGAAACTTTAGAAGTTATTTAACCCAACCTTCTTCAGTTAGGCTCTAACTCACTTAAAAAATGGGGTTATGGAGCTAAACTTAAAAAAAAAAAATAGATGTTACCCTTTGATCTGAGGAGAATTTGATCTTCCAGAGGTTTTCCTTGGCCACAGATAAGGAATCGCAGTCATGCTTACCCCATCATTCTTTCCTTGACTTGCTTGGAGCGGTTCAGAGAGAATTTGAGGCGAGTTCTCTCTAACAAGTACTCAGGTCCAAATGAAGCAATCTCCCTTTCATTGTTTGCTTTTAGATGTATTTGCCTTGCATACTTTTGCCCAGTTTTGCAGACCCTTATAGCACACTACTCTTGTTGGACTTATGTCCAGGTCTGTTAAAGTTATTCGGCTGATTGGCCGAGACACTGTGGAAGAAATCGTCTATAGAAAAGCAGCCTCCAAACTGCAGCTCACCAACGTGATCATAGAAGGAGGCCATTTTACTCTGGGAGCCCAGAAACCGTCAGCCGATGCTGACCTCCAGGTATGATATGTTGTTCTTCACTTTGGAATATGCCAGTACCCTTTGTGTAGGACAGTGTAAATGAAAAGAACCAGCACTCATCAGCCACTCTCCCCAGCTACACTACACATTTGTTCCCTGGCCTCCCTCATACCTGCCACCATGCTGGCTGCATGCAGGGTCTGTGGAAACTAAGGATTCAGATCCAAGCCTCATCACTTCTTGGCTCTTTGGGTTTGAGCAGCTTTTTTAACCTCTTAGATCTACTCTTTTTGCATTTCTAAAAATAAAGATAGTACTGGTTACCTCAGAGGGCTGTTAAGAGAATTAGTTAAAATAAAGAACTCAGCATAGTCAATAACAATTAATTCTGTACTTCCTTCTTAATCTCAGACTCTTTGATCAGTGACTTACATTACTTCATGCTCAGAAGAGGGCGAATGAGATCAGGAATTCAAAATTGTGCCATAGGGAAAATGGGTGAAAGAACTAGAGGTAATTTGCTTGAAGAAGGGAATACTGGATGGGAGACAGATGCTGGATTGGAAGATTTTAGAGCTCTCTTTTGGAAGAGGACTTAGAGTTACTCTGTAGCAGCCCTTAGGTTATAATTAGAACTCATAATATTTCCTGGATCCATCGTTTTTGCCCTGAGGATGAGGGACTGGATGCAAAGAGACCAACTCCTAGGATACTAGAAAGATGCAGATATGAAGGGAGTAATCAGTGTTTATCAGTCGGAGGGTCTGGTGTGAGAAGCATTGCAAAAGAAGGAAGGACGGGAGTTGGCTGCTGTTTAGAGGTGGGTCTCAGCAGTAGGGAGATAGAAAATCCAAAGACGGCTGTGAGGTTTGAAGCCCGTATGATGAGGAGAGTAGAAAGGAAAAGAGGTCAGAATTTTAGGAAGATAAAGATAATTTAGGCTTTAGTCAGAGTATGCGGTAAAAATACAATATAAACGTAAACTATTGTTAGAGGCAGACTAAGAGACAAAAGGGAAGAATTTTATTTGCAAAAGTTTGCAAGAAAGACTAGGCTTTGAAAGGACTAGTCTATTAAAAAATACAAGTGTTTAAGAGGGAAAAAAAATTACACAATATTACAAGCAGAGTTACCAAGTTTGTAAGTAGTCTGAGCATGGGTTAGAAAACAGCACTTTTTTCACGTGGTTACCATATATGCAAAGGCCAGTGCATATCTTTACCTATCAGCTTTGCAAAAGCGGGGATCATGTTTTTGTTAGGGAGTCAGTAATTACAGGAAAGGTTCAAGGTTCATTAATTTGGGGACTAGAACTAGAAAGAGTAACCCTGGGTGTTATTTGTTTGTTCTTTGTTTATCTTAGGGGGTAAGTGTGGCTTTTGTCTTCTTCTGTCTTTTGTTGCTGATTCTACGTCACATTCATGCTTAATTAACCATAATGGTGGTAGGGCAGGCTGTACATTTTAATTTCACACCGTCTAAGAGACAATTACAAACGTGAGAAGAAAGCTTGAGAGAGAGGTAGAAGTACACGGTAGATACTTTTATTTTTTAAATTTTTATTTCATTTTATTTGTTAGTACACTTTAAGTTCTAGGTTACATGTACAGAATGTGCAGGATTGTTACATAGGTATGCATGTGCCATGGTGGTTTGCTGCATCTAATACCCCGTCATCTACATTAGGTATTTCTCTTAATGCTGTCCCTCCCCCCTAGCCCCCCACCCCACAGCAGGCCCCTGTGTGTGATGTTCCCCTCCCTGTGTCCATGTGTTCTCACTGTTCAACTCCCACTTATGAGTGAGAACATGCGATGTTTGGTTTTCTGTTCTTGTGTGAGTTTGCTGAGAATGATGGTTTCCAGCTTCATCCATGTCCCGGCAAAGGACATGAACTCATTCTTTTTTATGGCTGCATGGTATTCCATGGTGTATATGTGCCACATTTGCTTTATCCAGTCTGTCATTGATGGGCATTTGGGTTGGTTCCAAGTCTTTGCTGTTGTGAACAGTGCCACAATAAACATGTATGCATGTGTTTATTGTCTGTGTCTTTATAGTAGAATGATTTGTAATCCTTTGGGTATATACCCAGTAATGGGATTGCTGGGTCAAATAGTATTTCTGATTTTAGATTGAGGAATTGCCACACTGTCTTCCGGTACACTGTAGATACTCTTAAATGCAGTTTTCCACAGAACAATTCTCCATAGAAACTTGAGAGAAGGTCACTGCTGGGCATGGTGAAGGGGTAAATGACAGAGCCTTAGAAGGCTTGCATTCTCTTTAGAGGAGGAAGGATGTCATAAGTTGTTTGCACTCTCCCAGTGGAGGGAGCTCCAGGGTTCCAGTGAGAGGTATGTTGTGATGTGGGCTGCTGGACACATGACTGGGAAAGGTGTAGACACGCCTCCACCCCATGGGGCCACATACTAGTGGGAACACAGACTGCTGACAGAGCAATTCTGTTGGACCTCTCATGCAGCTCATGGTTATCGGAAAGTTACTTTCTGACTCAAATGTCTGATTCATCTCTTCCCCATCCAGATGCTGTGAGTTACCCGTGGTTGCCAAAAACAAAGATGATAACCCAATGCTCTTGTCTCAAAAGAAAGCAGGGGATTTCTTTTTAATACCCAAAAACCAGAAGTAAAAATGTGGTTCTGATTTGGTAAATCTAAGCAGTAGATATGGAGTTCTGAAGTCCTGAAAGAAGGAAGCATGTTTATTATCCTGCAGGGAGGACACAGTAGAAAGCGAGGCAGAGAGATGCAGGTGTAGTGAACACTTACTGAGTGCTGTGTGCTGAGTGGTGTCTGGGGTGCTCTTTTCCAGTTGTTTCAGTAAATAAGAATAACCGCAGGATGAGATAGACACTGTCTTTATCCCCATCTTAAGTAATTTGCCCAAGGTTATTCAGATTTCGGATTCCAAACCAAGCACTCTCTAACTTCCGAGCACATGCCCTTAATTCTGTAATATACAGCTTCTCATAAAAACACATATAATTTCCTTAACGACTAGGGCACATTGCAAGTGAGCGATAACCAGGGAGAGCCAGGAGGCAAGCATAAGTACAAGGGGGTTGGAGGGGGTTCCCAATACAGACAAATTCTTATCATAAATACTTGGTGTTGTACTATTTTTAGTAGCAGCTGCCCAAGCCAGTCATCCTGGTTATGTAAAGAGAGAGAAAATATAAATATATCTAGGTGCATTCATGCTTAAGTGAGCTGTCTTTTTTTCAAGCTATTACAGAATACCTTAAGATTTCCAAGTTACTCATAAAATAGATGATCTAGAGATAATTAACCCAGTCTAAAAGGGCAGGGTTGAATCCAGCTTGGGTCATGATCTCAAAGTTAGTACTTAGGAGGTGCAAAGTTGGAAGTAGCAAGTGAAAGCCAGGAAAAATTATCTGTGCTTTCTGTGTGGTTCCTGTGGCCATAGGGAACAGGCTGATAGTACTCCAGAGAGGGATGAGGGAAGAGAAGCAGGATAGTATAATGCCAGAGGAACATCCAGGAAAGTTCAGACTGAGAAAAGGCCTTCGGGTCTGGTGGTCAGAAGTTGTTACTGGTCTTTGCCAAGGTGGCTTCTACAGAAACCAAATTTCTATGAAAATTGTTAGGAGAACAAATTGCCAAAGAAAAGGAGTCAGTTTGTAGTAGAGATAAAGTACCCAGTGTAGCCTTCTCTTTCTAAGGAGTGTGTCAGTGGGGAGGTTGGAGAGTAGCTAACAGGGTCTCTGACTTCTCATGTGACTGCTGGGAATGCTTATGAAAAAGAGTCAGCTGGGTGCAGTGGCTCATGTCTGTAATCCCAGCACTTTGGGAGGCTGAGGTGAGCAGATCATGAGGTCAGGAGTTTGAGACCAGCCTGACTAACATGGTGAAACCCTGACTCTACTAAAAATGTTAAAAAATTAGCTGGGTGCGGTGGAGCGCGTCTGTAATCCCAGCTACTCGTGAGGCAGGAGAATCATTTGAACCCAGGAGGCAGAGGTTGCAGTGAGCCAAGATCATGCCACTGCACTGCAGCCTGGGTGACAGAGTGAGACAGCATCTCAAAAAAAAAATAGAAAAGGAAAAGAGTCAGTGAGAGGTGCTATAGGAAATGTAGGCAATTACTGTTATTCTTCAAAAAAAATTGGAGGCTTATACATTTTTTTTTTTTTTTTTATGGAGAATTGTCAAAGTCAGTACGTCTAATAATCATTTATCACGTCTCTGCTTACCCATCATCCAACTGTTAAATGGCCATGGCTGTTACCGTTTATGATGGGGAGAGCAGAAAGACTGTCTGTTCATCAGAGTAGGACCGTGCTTGGCGTTGTTATCCACATAGTCAATTATTGATATCCTAAATGATTGTTTTCATGAAGCTTACTAGACTTTTTTGTTTCCCCTACCCAAGTTGAGTGAGATACTCAAATTCGGTTTGGATAAACTGCTGGCCTCTGAGGGGAGCACCGTGGATGAAATAGACCTGGAGTCCATCCTGGGAGAAACAAAAGATGGCCAGTGGACTTCTGATGCCTTGCCTGCAGCAGAGGGAGGGAGCAGAGAGCAAGAGGAAGGAAGTAAGTTGGAGGTTAGAGCAGAGCCAATGGCAAAGCACCCCAAGCTAGAGCTCACGTCCCCGTGGAAAGCTCTGGATGCTGCTCTCTGGGACATCTTTTTTTCTACTCAACCCTATGGTCTTCTTGGGCACACTGTTTAAGACTTGCTTGTACAAGAACTTTTCCCAGACTAACTGCAGTTTTGTGTGGCTCTTCCCTTGTAACTGAACTGTGAACTAGAATCAGTATCAATGTTTATGATGCTGTCACTCTTAAGGCTTTGCATTTGTACCTTTTCTCCCTTGGTTGCAAACATCTTCTCCTTTGTTTATTAGTATAGCCTACTGTCCTTGGTATGATGCTTGACACATAGTGATTTCTCTTGTAAACGGTAGAATTATTTGTGTTTTAAATTGCAGCTAACATTGAGAGCAGAGCAGACCTCGTCATGTGCTTTTTTCCATGTAACTTTCATACCATGAGCTGTAGGAGATGATTTTGTCTTTCTCTTAATTTTCTTTTCTGAGTTTGGTCAACATTTGTCATTTTGTTCTTTTCTATTCTGAGTATTTTAATTTCTGACTTGAAGTACTTTTTCACATGGTAGCTTTGTAAAGGTATTCCCTGGCATCTCGAAGTTCTTTTGAAATGAATTATTTTTCTGTACCAGCTGCAGCAGAGATTCAGTATGAACTGGGGTGAGAGGTTTGAGAGTCTTCGGCTTAATTCACCAGTACTTTCTTTCAGTAATAGAGAACAGTGCTGTTTCTTTACTAGATGGTAGCTCCTTTTTATGTTGAGTAGTAGTGACATGCTTTCTGGTTTCGCAGTTCTCTCGTTTCTCTAGGACTGTGAGTTTCCATCATTTGCTTTCTCTTTCTCTTTGCCACAAACTTGTCAAAGGATGTCTCCCCACTTCTAAGTTGTCTCTGTCTTCCTGCCAGAAGCAGGGCCTTTCCAAATTCCTGGCTGCGTGTATTTTCATGCCTTCCCTTCCCTTCAGCTCCTTGATAGCCACGGCTTTGATCCACCAGGTCTCAGACCTATCCTCATTATTTTCCCACTTGGAACGGGACCCTCTTTTCGGGGTCAGTTTTATCTGTCTGACCTTGCTGGACCCCCCTCCCTGCCCGCCGTCTCCTCTGCATAGTCTCTGCCTGTCTGCTCCAGGGGAGGCCTTGGAGCTGGCCTGGCTGGTTTTGGAGGTTTATGTCTCTAGTTACCGACCATAAGTTGAAGTGTGTAGTATGTTCTGACTCTGATGTTGTAGTAGGCATGGATTGGGGTGGTTTGTTGTCCTTGTTGGTCTGTATACTTTTTGTGGTATAGGTGGAAAAGCTGGAATTTGGGCAGCCAGCATTGTTTTACAGGAAACTGCTCTTTGATTTTTCTTGCATATATTTTATCTTTAAAATTCTTTATGAAAATATTCTGTTTATGTTTTTCAAGAACTCTTTCTTGTTCTTTGCTTATTGTTTTCATTGTACCCTGTTCTCATTTCAAGGACATATTGTCTTCTCTGGGGACATTTATTATAGCTTTTTCATACGTATTTTAGGGAGGATTTTATCTTTTTAAAAAGTATTTCTCTTCCCACTGCATTGACTTTCACTTATCTTTCTTCCTCTTTTAAAAAAACCAAAACTTTATTTATTTATGTATTTATTTATAGAAATTGGCAGATGAAATTGTATTCATGTTGTACAACATGATTCCTTAAAGCTCGTATACACTGTAGAGTTGTTAAATCTAGCTAATGAGCATACTTCATATGGTTATCACTTCATATGGTTATCATATTTGTGGTGGTTATGAACATCACTTCATATGGTTGTATTTGTGGTGAGAACGCTTAACATCCACCCTCTTAGTATTTCTAAGGAATACAAAATATCGTTAGCTATAGTCACTATGGTGCCTCTTTCTAAAAAAAAAAAAAATTGTTTGGGGATCTCCTGTTCTCATCGATAGTTTCCCTGACAATCTGGTATCCCCTGGCTGTCTGATCACATGTGCTGATGAAGTGCCACAAAGCTGATGGCAGCTCCAGCATGAGCAGGTACATGGGCCTTACTCCTGGTCGATGAGTCAGCTTTTACGTGGAGGGCACCTTCCCTGATATCCATGTTTGAAGTCTTGACTGGGCAACCCATTTTCTCCAAAGACCGATCCTCTAGTATTTTCCCTGGGAGAGTGAGGATGGAGTTCACCTGGTTGCTCAGACTGAAAAGGCAGGGTGAGTCAAGGGCTCACAGCACTCCTGCTTTATGGGTGCAGATCTTCTCTCAGCTCCCTTGCAGTATGCTGCACTTGTAAGTCCTAAGCTCCTGGGGGATTGAGAGGGTCTCTAGACTCATAATGAGCCCTTGGCTAGGCACTTACGTTTTTATCCATGGCTCTTCTTAATCTGTTACTATTCCTCCAGCCACTTTTCATTTTCCCAAAGGTTATTGAACTTTTTCATCCACCATTCCCTCGTTATCTTTTTAAAAATCCCTTTAACTGTCACTTGGTGGTTTCAGGTGAGAGAATAAATAGATGCATGTAATCATATTTTTAAGTTATAATTGATTATATTAAATAGCAACGCTTACACCCAGTTCTGTACTCATCTAGATAATTTCAGCCTATTTTGCTAACGTTTACTAGAACAAAATAAAGTCGCACTCTTTTCCAGAAAGATAGTTATATTTCTGATTCAATCCAACTGCCTAAAATAATTTTACTTTTTTAGACAGTCCAACTGCCAGAAAAATTCCCCAGTTCTATTAAACTTGGGAATTTTCTCTTGGATGAATGAGTATAGGTTCGCTCTGTGGTAAATAATTATCCTGGTAGGATAGAGATACAGGTACAGGTCTGTTGTGGTGGCAGAGTGAAGATAGGGAGCATGATTAAAAAGAATGTAGATGAATAGGAAAGATTGGTAATTCACATGGCCCCCATCAGAATTAGATAAAACACAGGGTTGCTTTATCTTGAATACCAGGGTTTTTTTTAAAAAGCATGTTCGGAAGTTGAGAATCATGTGCAGTATGAAGCTACATATGTTGATCATATTTGACACTTCTCAGCTCTGTTTTTCTTCTACTTGTTGATAGAGTGCTTCATTGAAAGCCCCCTGCTGATTTAATTAGCAATGCCAATTAGAACTACAGCTGGTTAGATTTGGGTACAAGTGTGAAGCAATTGATCTCTTGAGAATGAAAATGTTTTGCTTTGATATTCTCTAGGGAAAACATACTTAGCAGATTTCACAAATGTTGTGAAAATACATTATTTGGTAACATGTGCTACTAAATATGCTTCCCTATTGAATCATTATCTTACCTATCTGTGGTTGCTAGTCTGGACTGGTCCTGACTTTTCCTAATCACTTTATTCATGATCTTGGCAGATCACTCAACCTCTTTGAGCCTTTGTGTTCTCATCTGAAGAATGGTCCTATTAATGTCTACTCTACTCTTTTACACAGTTGGAAAAATCAGACATGATAGTAGTTGTGGAAGTGATCAGACAGCACACAGTGCTATTCAAAATTACACTATTATCTTCATTGCTATTGTTATTACAGTAATTATTATTTGCTACCATGTTCTCTCTCTACCCTTCTGGAGACACAGTTACATACTGAAAAGAGCACACTCACCTTAGAATCAGAAAATCCTGCCTCTTCATTTATTACCAGTGAGAATTACAGAGTCCCTTAATTTCTGCCCAAGCCTCAGTTTCCCCTTTCAAAAGTAGGATTAGTTATATACCAGGATTGTAGTGAGAATTATGAAGATGCTTGATAAGATCTGTAAGGAATACTGTCACTCCAAGGAATTATTTTTATGATTCTTAGATTTGCCAAGTTGAATACTAAAAGTGTGTTTGGAATAAAAATTATAGATTTTATTAGATGATCTTTTTAAATTTTTTTATTGCATTTTAGATTTTGGGCTACATGTGAAGAACATATAAGATTGTTGCATAGGTACACACATGGCAGTGTGATTTGCTGCCTTCCTCCCCATCACCTGTATCTGGCATTTCTCCCCATGCTATCTCTCCCCAACTCCCCACCCCCCACAGTCCCTCCCCTCTTTCCCCCCGACAGACCCCAGTGTGTGATGCTCCCCTCCCTGTGACCATGTGTTCTCACTGTTCAACACCCACCGATGAGTGAGAACATGTGGTGTTTGATTTTCTGTTCTTGTGTCAGTTTGCTGAGAATGATGGTTTCCAGGTTCATCCATGTCCTTACAAAGGACACTAACTCATCATTTTTGATGGCTGCATAGTATTCCATGGTGTGTATGTGCCACATTTTCCCTGTCCAGTCTATCATTGATGGGCATTTGGGTTAGTTCCAAGTCTTTGCTATTGTAAACTGTGCTGCAGTGAACATTCATGTGCATGTGTCCTTATAGTAGAACGATTTATAATCCTTTGGATATATACCCAGTAATGGGATTGTTGGGTCAAATGGAATTTCTATTTCTAGGTCCTTGAGGAATCGCCACACTGTCTTCCACAATGGTTGAACTAATTTACACTCCCACCAATGGTGTAAAAGTGTTCCTATTTCTCCACATCCTCTCCAGCATCCATTGTCTCCTGATTTTTTAATGATCGCCATTCTAACTGGCATGAGATGGTATCACAACGTAGTTTTGATTTGCATTTCTCTAATGACCAGTGATGATGAGCATTTTTTCATATGTTTGTTGGCCTCATGTTTGTCTTCTTTTGTAAAGTGTCTGTTCATATCCTTTGCCCACTTTTGAATGGGCTTATTTGTTTTTTTCTTGTAAATCTGTTTTAGTTCTTTGTAGATTCTGGATATCAGCCCTTTGTCAGATGGGTAGATTGCAAAAATTTTTTCCCATTCTGTTGGTTGCCAATTCACTCTAATGACTGTTTCTTTTGCTGTGCAGAAGTTGTGGAGTTTGATTAGGTCTCATTTGTCTATTTTGGCTTTTGTTGCCAATGCTTTTGGTGTTTTGGTCATGAAGTCCTTGCCTACGCCTATGTCCTGAATGGTTTTGTCTAGGTTTTCTTCTAGGGTTTTTATGGTGTTAGGTCTTATGTTTAACTGTTTAATCCATCTGGAGTTAATTTTAGTGTAAGGGGTCCAGTTTCAGCTTTCTGCACACTGCCAGCCAGTTTTCCCAACACCATTTATTAAACAGGGACTCCTTTCCCCATTGCTGGTTTTTGTCAGGTTTGTCAAAGAGCAGATGGTTGTGGATGTGTGGTGTTGCTTCCGAGGCCTCTGTTCTGTTCCATTGGTCTATATCTCTTTTTTGGTACCAGTACCATGCTGTTTTGATTACTGTAGCCTTGTAGTATAGTTTGAAGTCCGTTAGTGTGATGCCTCCCGCTTTGTTCTGTTTGCTTAGAATTGACTTGGCTATGTGGGTTCTTTTTTGGTTCCATATGAAGTTTAAGGTGGTTTTTTTCCAGTTCTGTGAAGAGGGTCATTGGTAGCTTGATGGGGATAGCGTTGAATCTGTAAATTACTTTGGGCATTATGGCCATTTTCACAATGTTGATTCTTCCTAACCATGAACATGGAATATTTCTCCATCTGTGTCCTCTCTTATTTCATTGAGCAGTGGTTTGTAGTTCTGCTTGAAGAGGTCCTTTACATCCTTTGTTAGTTGTATTTCTAGGTATTTTATTCTCTTTGTAGCTATTGTGAATGGCAGTTCGTTCTTGATTTGGTTCTCTTTAAGTCTGTTATTGGTGTATAGGAATGCTTGTGATTTCTGCACATTGATTTTGTATCCTGAGACTTTGCTGAAGTTGCTTATCAGTTTCAGGAGATTTTGGGCTGAGACGATGGGGTCTTCTAAATATACAATCATGTTGTGTGCAAATAGAGACAATTTGACTTCCTTCTTTCCTAATTGAATATGCTTTATTTCTTTTTCTTGCCTGACTGATCTGGCTAGAACTTCCAATACTATATTGAATAGCAGTAGTGAGAGAGGGCATCCTTGTCTAGTGGTAGATTTCAAAGGGAATGCTTTGAGTTTTTGCCCATTCAGTATGATATTAGCTGTTGGTTTGTCGTAAATAGCTTTTATTATTTTGAGATACTTCCATCAGTACCTAGGTTATTGAGGGTTTTTAGCATAAAGTGCTGTTGAATTTTGTCGAAGGCTTTCTCTGTATCAATCGAGATAATCATGTGGTTTTTGTCTTTGTTTCTGTTTATGTGGTGAATTACATTTATAGACTTGCGTATGCTGAACCAGCCTTGCATCCCCGGGATGAAGCCTACTTGATCATGGTGGATAAGCTTTTTGATGTGCTGTTGCAATCGGCTTGCCAGTATTTTATTGAAGATTTTTGCATCTATGTTCATCATGGATATTGGTCTGAAGTTTTCTTTTCTTGTTGAGTCTCTGCCAGGTTTTGGTATCAGGATGATGTTGCTCTCATTAAATGATTTGGGAAGGATTCCCTCTTTTTGGATTGTTTGGAATAGTTTCAGAAGGAATGGTACCAGCTCCTCTTTGTATGTCTGATAGAATTCAGCTGTGAACCCATGTGGACCTGGGCTTTTTTTGGTTGGTAGGCTATTAATTGCTGCCTCAACTTCAGACCTTGTTATTGGTCTATTCAGGGTTTCAACTTCTTTCTGGTTTAGGCTTAGGAGGATGCAAGTGTCCAGGAATTTATCCATTTCTTCCAGGTTTACTAGTTTATGTGCATAGAGTTGTTTGTAATAATCTCTGATGATGGTTTGTATTTCTGTGGAATCTGTGGTGATATCCCCTTTATCGTTTTTTACTGAAATCTATTTGATTCTTCTCTCTGTTCTTTTTTATTAATCTGGTTAGTGGTCTATTTTGTTGATCTTTTCGAAAAATCAGCCCCTGGATTTATTGATTTTTTGAAGGGTTTTTTGTATCTCTATCTCCTTCAGTTCTGCTCTGATCTTAGTTATTTCTTGTCTTCTGCTAGCTTTTGAGGTTTTTGGATCTTGCTCCTCTAGCTCTTTCAATTTTGATGATAGGGTGTTGATTTTAGATCTTTCTTTGCTTCTCATGTGGGCACTTACTGCTATATATTTTCCTCTAGACACTGCTTTAAATGTGTCCCAGAGATTCTGGTATGTTCTGTCTTCATTCTCGTTGGTTTCAAAGAACAACTTTATTTCTGCCTTCATTTCATTGTTTATCCAGTAAACATTCAAGAACCATTTGTTCAGTTTCCATGAAGCTGTGCAGTTCTGAGTTAGTTTCTGAATTCTGAGTTCTAACTTGATTGCACTGTGGTCTGAGAGACTGTTTTGATTTCCGTTCTTTTGCATTTGCTGAGGAGTGATTTACTTCCGATTATGTGGTCAGTTTTAGAGCAGGTGTGATGTGGTGCTGAGAAGAATGTATATTCTGAGGATTTGGGGTGGAGAGTTCTATAAATGTCTATTAGGTTTGCTTGTTCCAGGTCTGAGTTCAAGTCCTGGGTATCCTTGTTAATTTTCTGTCTCGTTGATCTAATATTGACAATGGGGTGTTAAAATCTCCCACTGTTATTGTGTGGGAGTCTAAGTCTCTTTGTAAGTCATTAAGAACTTGCTTTATGTATCTGGGTGCTCCTGTATTGGGTGCATGTATATTTAGGATCATTAGCTCTTCTTGTTGCATTGATCCTTTTACCATTATGTAATGTCCATCTTTGTCTCTTTTGATCTCTGTTGGTTTAAAGTCTATTTTATCAGAGACAAGAATTGCAACTCCTGCTTTTTTTTTTGCTCTTCATTTGCTTGGTAAATCTTCCTCCATCCCTTTATTTTGAGCCTTTGTGTATCCTTGCATGTGAGATGGGTTTCCTGGATACAGCACACCGATGGGTTTTGGCTTTTTATCCAATTTGCCAGTCTGTATCTTTTGATTGGGGTGTTTAGCCCATTTACATTTAGGGTTAATATTGTTATGTGTGAATTTGACACTGCCATTTTGATGCTTGCTGGCTGTTTTGCCTTTTAGTTGATACAGTTTCTTCATTGTGCTGATGCTCTTTACCTTTTGGTATGTTTTTGGAGTGGCTGGTACTGGTTGTTCCTTTCTGTTTAGTGCCTCTTTCAGGAGCTCTTGTAAAGCAGGTCTGGTGGTGATGAAATCTCTGAGTACTTGCTTGTTCGTAAAGGATTTTATTTTTCCTTCACTTATGAAGCTTAGTTTGGCTGGATATGAAATTCTGGGTTGGAAGTTCTTTTCTTTAAGGATGTTGAATATTGGCCGCCACTCTCTTCTAGCTTGTAGGGTTTCTGCTGAGAGATCTGCTGTGAGTCTGATGAGCTTCCCTTTGTGGGTAACCCAACCCTTCTCTCTGGCTGCCCTTAGCATTTTCTCCTTCATTTCAACCCTGGTGAATCTGACGACTATGTGCCTTGGGGTTGCTCTTCTTGAGGAATATCTTTGTGGTGTTCTCTGTATTTCCTGGACTTGAATATTGGCCTGCCTTGCTAGGTTGGGGAAGTTTTCCTGGATAATATC
>PVKP010038547.1:0-20809 GCA_004027715.1 Plecturocebus donacophilus
AAATGCGTGGAGTGGGTGCCCAGGTCAGCTACACACCCCCGGTTCTTGACCTTTTCGTTTCCGACCTCATGTCTCACCTACTCCCCTCCCTTTTCTCTCCGTCTCTCTAAGGCGGGTGCCCTGTTAGGGAGCAGTCACTATCTCCCTGCGGCAGCTCCAGGGTTGGTGGGAAGTTAGCGGTTCCTGAACCTCTGCCTCCAGCAGCTACAGCTTGAATACTCTCACCAGCCTCTCTCCGCAGGGTCCTGACCCTGGGGAAAGGCTGGGATGCGGGGTGAGGATGGGAGGAGGAGGGTAGGGAAGGAGGGAGGTTGCAGCACTTGTGACGCTGCTGTGTCCTGTTTGGCACCTGGGAAAACCATCTCAGGCAATGCAGACAGTAAAATGGTACGGAGTTGGTACCACCTGCTTCACACACCTTCGTTCTAAAGAAAATTGGAGCCAGGTGCGGTGGCTCACCTTGTAATCCCAGCACTTTGGGAAGCTGAGGTGAGTGTATCACTTGAGGTCAGGAGTTCCAGACAAGCCTGGCCAATGTGGTTAAACTAAGTCTCTACTAAAAATACAAAAAATTGTGTTGCGTGGTGGTGGGTGCCTGTAATCCCAGCTACTTGGGAGGCTGAGACAGGAGAATTGGTTGAACCCAGGAGGCGGAGTTTGCAGTGAGCTGAGATTACGCCACTGCACTCCAGCCTGGGCAACAGAGCCAGAAATAAAAAATAAATAGCTTGAATTTATTTATATGTCTCAAAAATAAATAAATAGAATTGGAAAGGTAGGCCTGCACTCCAGGCTGCCTCCACACTACCTGTCACTGACAGGTGACCTATGAAGTGGGAATCTAAGAACATAGCCCCTGTCCCCCAGTTCAGGAGCCAGGCTTCAAAAAGGGTGGTAAGGCAAAGTCTGAGGGAAGACTACGATTCTTCCTTGTTGATTTTCTCTCAAAAGAGTCACAGTGGGTCCTAAATATTCCTAACCTCTTCTTTATTTGTGGAGTGGTTAAAATGCAACCTGTCACTCAAGACTTTAACTAAGCCTTCCTTGACCTAATTAGTATTTTCTCCTGTGTTACTCTATAGTGTAGGGCTACCACCGATTAGCCCAATCAAAAGATGAGGGTGGACTCATTCATCCAACACTCTAGTTAAATCTCATATCTATATCAACAATTTTCAAAGGATTATTATAAAGCAAGGACCAACTTTGATAATTGTGTTTTTTTCTTTTTAATCAGAAGAGACTTGTAGGTTCTTAGGGCAATGTTTCCTAAAGTCTATTCCATGAATCGAGCTTCATGAGATGTTTATTGGTATTACACACACACACACGCACACACACACACACACACACACACATATTTTAATCTAATAAGTTTAGGAAATATTGGACTTTAAAAATGAATACATTCAATTTTGGGAGGCTGAAACAGGCAGATAGATAACTTGAGGCCAGGAGTTCAAGACCAGCCTGGCCAACATGGCAAAATCCCATCTCTATTAAAAATACAAAAATTGGCTGGGTGCAGTGGCTTATGCCTATAATCCCAGCACTTTGGGAGGCCAAGGCAGGTGGATCACATGAGGTCAGGAGTTCAAGACCAGCCTGGCAAATGTAGTGAAACCCCATCTCTACTAAAAATACAAAAATTAGCTGGGCATAGTGGTGTATGCCTGTAATCCCAGCTATTCAAGAGGCTAAGGTGAGAGAATCGCTTGAATCAGAGGCGGAGGTTGCAGTGAGCCAAGATCACACCATTGTATTCCAGCCTGGGTGACAGAGTGAGACTGTGTCTCAGGAAAAAAAAAAAAAAAGAATATGTTTATGCATGATTCTGAGACTTCACTAAATGCATTAACGGTGGGTAAAGTGTTTTCCAAATTTCCTTGACCACTCAACACTTCTTTTTGGGAGGATGCCATGTGACTGGTGTTTGTGCCAGACTTTGGGGAATTCGGCCTTTGTCAGGCTCAACATAACAAGAGTTCTCATTGTCTTGTTACATGAGCTGCAGGATGTTACACAGAAACCCCTGAAAAGCAAGTAGCAGGTATCAGAAGGTTTGGTGACAAAGCTCCTCCTGTTGTAGAGCCCTCAGCATGGACTCCACATTCAGCAGGCCCACGAGGTGCTCCGTTTTTGGATGAGCTCCAAGGCCTTAAGAGAGCTTCTCTGGTCTCCGTGAATCCCTCTGAACGATGGTCCTGAGCAAACCTATGACCATCTGCTCAAAATAACTCAGGGGAAGTCAAAGCTTTCTATGTGGAAGGTGACTGACACCACGTACACAGACCACTGCCACATTCCTGACCTTAAGGAGCTTGGAAACGATTCCAAACACGCACATAGCTTGCTATGTGAGTGACATGTTGGGCCATGACAGGAACTTGGAGTGTCACCCTGCACCCCTCGAGAATGTGTCATCACACCTCATCAAATCCTCTGTGTGAGCTACTGACCTCAACCACGGAACTTCAAACTACATCAAAACCTAAGGGTTTGACAGACACTTTGAGAGCTTGAGCTCTGTCAGCCCCTCTTGGACAGGGCCACACCCTGCTAGCCTTTGAACTTGGACGCCTCGCCCGCCAACACCGCGCCGCCCTCTCGCGTTGAGGGACCTTACGTGCCTTTGTGAAGCTCCGTTGTGTTGGATGACGTCTCTCCCAAGAGCTGTTCTTGTAACAGAGACACACCACCCTTTAATGAGCCCTCGCTCTCCAGAGAGGCCTGCTGCCATCCTAATGGAGCAAGTAGACTTGGTGACTTTGGAACTCACTCACCCTGTGACTAACGCACCCTGCCTACCCAGCGCATTCCCCGTGAGATTTGTTCATGTTGTTCTCCCCTCCTTAAGCATTGTGAGCCTAAGAAAAATGTCATCTTTGTAGGGCAATAAACCATGGGATAGGTGAAATCATACTTTGAGCATCTCCTAATTTTAACCATACACAATGCCTGAGAACTGGGAAATGAAAGGACGAATTGGATCTAAGAATGTGTTTAACAAAGTACAAACGCCATGGATGTCCAACGACAGGGTGCCTGGTCTGATAAACAAAGGCAGGCTACCTCTTCGGAATGTCATAGACTACACAATACGTGGAAAGAGGGTCGGGGCATAATGTGAGGTAAAAAGAGGCTGTCATGTGGGAGACGGAGAATCGCTGGTTTGCAGGATGGTGGCGGAGTCTCCCATAGAGGGTGTCTGTTTGGTCCGGTACCAGGAGGCCTCTTCGGTGTGAAATGTGAAGCCCTCAGGGAATGGCCTCAACGGGCTAAAAGGAAACACAAAATGCAAGGGGGGGTGGTGGGCGCTGAATTAAAAGAAATAGGAATTTGAGAGAGTGGGGGCTGGGAGCTGGAGGAGGGACAGGAGCTGCCCCGTGGGACATCCAGGCGTGGAGCGGGTGTCTGTGGAGGAGCGGCCTCGGAGGGTTCCTCTCGGCCGAGGCTCGGAGGCGCGGGGCGTTGTGTTGTAAGTCATTTGCTCTGTTATCACATGAGGTCATGCCTCTCTCGACTCTCATGCCTTTAGTAAGTGACCAGGACAGGATCTCCCAGCAAGGGAGAGCTGAACTGGGGGTGACCGCAGCCGCACCTCATGGACATCCTCGGAGCAGCCCGGAGGGCTAACATACCCAGGTGTCGGGCAGGCCAGCAGGAAAGCACCACTCAGAGTGGACGAGTGCGCAGTTACGGAGGACCACTGACAAAGGTGTGGGCAGGCTGCGGGGAACCTTAGGGGTCGTGCAGTCCTCAGACGCAGTAAAGCTCAGCACCATTAACTCCACCTGGCTGGGGGCTGGTGGGGGCAGAGAGAAAGCAGTGGGGGCAAGGGGCCTGAGGGGCTGCCTGACAAACCTATGACCTTCTGTCACGGGACACGACCCGCACTCAGTGACCCCACAAGGAGGAAGAGGGGAGGCGATGTTATGGGGCTGAATTGTTCCCCCAAAACCCATATGTGGAAACCGTAACCCCCAGTACTTTACAGTGTGACCATGTTTGAATATGGAGCATAGACGGAAGTGATTAAGTTAAAATGTAGGGCCCTCATCCAATCCGACCAGTGTCCTTAGAAGAAGAGGTCATCCAGACATACCAGCAGACACCGGGGTCACACACAGAGAGGAGAGACTGCGTGAGGACACAGGGAGAAGGAGGAACTGAAAGGAATCCATTTCTGGTGTTTAAGCCTCGAGCCTGTGGTCGGCTGTTCCGGCAGCACTAGCGAGCAGATACAGCGAATCCCCAAACCTCCTTCCTTCCTCCTTGCTGTCTGTGGCTGAGGCTCCCTACACTAAACCCCACCAGGGCTAGAGGGCAGGGGTGTGAGTGGGTACAGTTGGGATGAACCAGCCTCCCAGGTCCAGAGCAGGGTGGGGACAAAGGTGGAGAGTAGGCCCAGAGCAGCAGGCAGGGGGTGTCTGCACACCTGGGAGGGGTGTGGAGCCCAGGTAATGTATCCTCGGATGGGAGGCCCAGGCTCCTGACAACACGAGGTTCACAAATAGAACACAGAACAGCATGGTGAAGGCAGGCCAGCGCCTGGACCAAGACTGGGAGAAAATGGGAGTGATGACAATGGTTGGCAGGACTGTGGCTGATTTGTTTTCCCCAAGGTTTTATTTATTTGTTTTCCCATATGGTTATGTTGTTTTAGACTAAAAAGAGCCAATCCAGAGGCAGACTTTTCAGAAGAAACAGCTTAATCTAGCTTGGGGGCAGGGAAGCTGTTGGGGTGGAAGGGTGGTGGACAAGGGCACCCCTGCCCTCTAACCCTGGTGGGGTTTGGAGTAGGGACCCTCAGCCACAGACAGCAAGGAGGAAGGAAGGAGGTTTGGGGATTTGCTGTATCTGCTCGCTAGGGCTGCCCAAACAGTGGACCACAGGCTCGGGGCTTAAACACCAGAAATGGATTCCTTTCAGTTCCACCTTCTGAACTGCTTAAGCTCCATCAAAGGAGAGATGTCAGCATTTCCTGTGCCCTTTCCTGCTGGGTTGTCTCATGATAAAGGATAGACCAAGGGCGTGACCTTCTGGGTATGATGGGTGCTTCCCCCAGCCCCGGACTCCATCTCAACATGGGGCCAGGGTACAGCTCAGAAGGAACAAAAGCTTGGGGAGCTTCCCTAAGTATCCCTCACTCCTCGTTTCTTCCCCAGAGTCCTGGGGAGACATCATTCATAACATCTGTTGCCCGGTGTTCTTGCCTTAGGTTCACAGGCATGTGAGTTTCCTCTCTAGTGAGACAGGTGAGGCTGTGAGCCGCCTGCCTGAGCCCTTCTCCCTCTCCCTCTCTGCAGCTGGAGCCCTCGCTCTGGTGCCCCAAGACTGTCCACCAGCTCGTCCTCCCTGCCAGCCCCTCCCTGCTCAGCCCTTGGCCCTCCACACCTTGGTTTTGCAGACTAGGAGATGCTACTTGTTCTATTCTGTTCTCATGGGACTGCAGGCAGGACCACATGAGGGGTTCTAAAAACACACCCATCCCCTTTTCACAGGGCTGCTATGGGGACACATGCTCAGCTGCCCCCAAACCTTCTTAACCTCTGGAAATCATTCAAATGGAAACATTAACACAGGACCACCCTCCTCACAAAGCCCATATGAGAGCGGAATGAGAGTCAGGACGGGGGTCAGAGCATGAGGCACAAAGGTGTGTCTGACAGATGGGGCGGGGACAGATAAGCCTCAAGGCAACCAGGTCACCAAGTCCTGGGAGAGAGCCCAGCTTTGTGAGACCCGCATAGTAGCTCACAACTACGCACCAGATCCAAATGGGCTCCTATGCCACCTTCTTTAACACTCCTGGCCACTCCATGAGAGGTGCTGTGATCTCCCCATTGTACAGACAAGAAACTGAGATACAGAGTGGTCACATAAAGCCCACCGACATGCAGGTAGTAATGGTGCAACAGGGTTTGAATCTAGGCAGATTCCAGAGGCTGCTGTCTGAGTTGCTGATCTGTGTTTCCTTCTAGCTAAAGGTAGCAAGGAAATAACTTACAACCTACAGAAAAACAAGATCTATTTTCATAAGCAAGAAGAAGCCCTCATGAGGACAACAGGTCATATGAAGCCCAAAAGAGCTCCCTGCCTTCTCCTGGCTGAGGTCCACCCCTGTCTGCAAGCTGATGAGGCTGGCCCTGAAGAGAGCAGATATTTCTTACCCCACTGGGGCTCAGCTGGACTGAGAACTACCACCGCCCTGACCTCCCCAGGGCATCCACAACTCCCAGATTCAGCATAGAACTTACAGTGCTCTCTAGAAGGAAATTGTGAACAGCAGTGGGGACAGTCCATTTTCAGTCTTTCTAATCTTCTCTGGGAGCTGTTTGACTTGAACTCTTTGACCTCCAGGGTTTCAACAGAAGCATACTTGTCTAGGATGCACTAATCAAATAAGGGATGCAAGCTGCAAGTCCTCTTGGGCAGAAATGGACTTTTTCTGACACTGCTGCACTCTTCCCCCTCAGCATCTCAGAAATGGACACAGGACAAGCATCTCAGTGGCTTGGAGGTGGCAGAGAGAGGAAGGTATAGTCATTTAATCTTCCTCTTTCTGACACCAGAAAGTATCCCACATTAATCAGCCCCACATCAATCAGCTCCTCCCTCAGGCAAAAGCTGAGCTAGGAGAGTCCCAGATGGGGCTGTGTCCCCATTCTTCATTATTAGGAAGCCAGAGATATCTAGCAGGGATCAGTGGAGTTTTCAGCCCTCGTCTCATATTCAGGGAGCACAAGACATTCCAAGGCAAAACCAGATAGTGGATACTTAATAATTCATCCATGTTGCCCAACACGAGCTTGCATGTAACGTATCTCATAATTCCAAGTAACTCATAAAATAAGCAGTGAGAGACATTTATCAGACAAGCACTTCCTCAGATCATTTCATCTGCCTGAGAGAACAGACCTGCCATAATGAGCTTTATCCAGCAAAACAGGCTGCGTGTTGGAAGGGCAAAATGGCTGTTACATGAGCCCACCCATCTTGCCATCCAAGGGATGAGTTTGCACACTGAGTGGTGGTGGGGACGGCTTGCTATGTGAAAAGCTATAAGAGAATGACACCTCAGAGATCAAGCCATCCAGCTATGGGATCCTCTGATATGGGAGAGAGAACTTATTTTCCTACCCCTTTTTCAGTGAGGCAAGAAGCAGTAGGGATGTTTTTAACTGCCATTAACAGAAAACCCAACTCAAAGGGGCTTAACCAATAAGAAATGTATTATCTCATGTAACAAGAAACCGCAAGGCAAGCTAGCGCCAGAAAAGGTTAATTTAGCAGCTCAGTGACATCATCAAGGACCCAGGTTCTTTCCACTCTTGCTATCCTCAGTGCTGCTGTCAGCTTCAGGCCGGCAGCTGGATGCCTGTAGTGGTTCCATGCACAATATCCAGAGTGTCTTAGGAGAATGAGATGAGAAACCTTCCCAAAGCACCCCTTATGGACTTCCTCTTGAATCTCGCTGGCCAGAATTGGGTCACAAGCCCATGCCTAAGCCAATCACAGGTAAGAGAAGTGGAATTGCTCTCACTGGTTTGAACCAATCGGGATCCACCTTCAGGGGCCAGAGATGGTCCCAGCTGGGCTACAGCCCAAGGCTGGATGGGAGAAGGTGGAAGTCCAAATAAAATCAGTCTCTTGTTAGTGAGGAAGAAGGTAAACTCCAACTGAGAAGACCAACCCCAGGAGTTAGCAGACAGCGGGCACCCAATACATAGTTATTTTCTTTAAGTGACTTGCTAAAGGGCACAGAGCTATAAGTGGCAGAGTTAGAACTCAAATCCAGAAAGAGAACACGAGTGCTAAAGATAAGCTGGGCTTGGTTCACAGCTGCTCCCAGGTCAGCTCCCATGGTGAAGAAGCCTCTTCCTGTAGGGGTTCGGCTATTTCGTCATCATGAAAGTGAAGGGCACAGCAATGCTTTCTGAGGTAGGGGACCCACTCCTCCTCCATGGCCCCAGGAGTCCCTCCTCTGCCAACATCCAACCAGCCCAGCTCTCACCTCACAGCTGCATTTTTCTGCTCTTCTCTAAAGAATAACTCCAAGAAGGCTGACAGTTTTTCCTCTGTCTGCATTTGATTTATAGTTGCAATTACAAGCTTTCCTTCACAATGCCTGCATGCCAACAGATCTGTCTTTTGCAAGTCAGCAGTGCTGCCATCACAGCTGCTCAGTCTAACTCCCAGCATGTGTGCTACTGAAGACCTTTCCCTCCATATTCTGAGGGATGCCAGGCCCTGCCCCTAGCCCCTCCCACACTACCTGGGTCTGATCTGCCTGGGATATATCAGAGTTGGGTGAGAGGTTAATGATCTCTTTCAACAGACACCCCAAAAGACAGGAGAGACTACTTTCTCCACCCCAAACCCACCTGGGATGGCTTAGAGAGTGAGGTCTGCAAACACAGGGTATGGGGTAGGCTACCTGCCCAGAGCTTCCTCCCAGATGAGATCGTTACCATATGTTTCAGTGGGGATCCCGTCCTTAAAAACAGACAAACTTCTGGCCCATGTTTGATTACTTCTCCAGCTTCATTTCTGCCCTTTCTTGCTACCCCTTCCTAAAATGGCCACTCGAGTCAGTATCTCTGGGTTCAAGTCTTGGCTCTGCTCTTGAACCAGTTCCTTACCTCTCTGTGTCCCAAATTCCTTTTGTAAAATGGAAATACTGAGAGTGTCTTAGTTCAGGCTACTATAACAGAGTATCATCTACTAGGTGGTTTATACAACAAGCATTTATTTCTCACAGTTCTGGAGGCTGGAAGTTTGAGATCAGCGTGCCTCATGCATGGGCAGGTTCTGACAAGGGCCTCTTCCAGGTTGCAGACTGCTAACTTCTCTGTGTCCTCACACAGTGGAAAAAGAACGAGCTAGCTCTCTGGCCTCCTTTTATAAGGGCACTAATCCCATTCACGAGGGCTCCACCTTCATGACCCAATCACCTCCCAAAGGCCCCACCTCCTAATACCATCACATTGCCAGTTAGGGTTTCAACATACGAATTTTCAGGAAGAGAAACACTCAGTTCATAATAGATAGTATCTACTCCATAGAGCTATTCTGACTGTTAAATAAGATTAGATTTAAGTTCTTAGCTTAGTATCTGGCATATAATGTATACTCTCCTTATGTTGGTTTTTATTACTACTATCTGAGTTCCTTTTTAAATCTGGAGTAACTGTTCATTACCCCTCACAGAGCATCTCACAGAGCAACCCAGGCACTCTACAGGTTGTCTCCATAGTGATCTTCACAACCATTAGGAAGATAACATCCCCATCCCCTGAGATGAGCAAATGCAGGCTCTGGGAACTAGGAACTTATCCAGGGCCTCACTACTAGGTAGCAGGAAAGTGGAAATTGCAACCCAGATCTGAGTCCAGAGCCCACACTTTTTCACTATGCCAACTGCTTGTAAATTCATTTTATCTGAGTCATTTTTTTTTTTTTTTTTTTTGTAGGAATTTGTGGGAATCAAATACTCTGAGGTGTGGGAAGAGGGAATCACCAATTAGGACACAATGCCAGGATTCCAGGGGTCAGCAGGCATCCTGGGCCTTCTCTAAGGAAAGAAGGTGGGGTCTGCAGAACCCTCCTGACCTCCCGCATCTGAGACATACGTTGTCAGCTACCTGATTCTCCATTGAGATTTGGGGGAACCTGCTAAAGGAGAACAGCCTGCAAAGTCACTGCATGGAAGCAAGGCAGGCCTGTCAGGAGAGGGAGTGCTGCTGTGGCCTTCTTCAGGAAAAAAAGTCTCTCTATGCCTTCTCCCTGTCTTCCTGGGGAAACTTGGATGTCCGCTGGGTCACTGTACCAGTGGGTGGGGTTACCCTGCCTGGTTAAAAACCCCAGGACACATGGCCATGGCCTCTTTCTGGCTATGCCAGGGCAGTGCTGAGCCTGGGGTCGGCTCCCCAGCCGTCATCTGCTTTGCAGAGCGCAGGGAGGCAAAGCCTAGGGGCTGCTCTCCCTTACAGCAGGTGCTTCTCTGTCGATGTTCCTCCCCCGACCTGTTTCCAAGTAGCCTGAGACATCTCTTTCTTGTGCCTTCTTCTTCCTCTCCTGCAAGCCCATTCCCATTCAGATAGCGTGAACCTGAGTCTGTTCCCTGGCAGGCCACCTGGGCCACGGAGGCCCACACATCAAGGCACCTGCTGCTTCTTGGTGCTGGCCTTGGCTTTCTCCTATAGCCACACCGAGACTCCAGTGTGGCCATAGGATAGAGAGGTTCTTTGGTGCAAGGCTACAGGGCCTGAGAAGCTGAGGAGAAAGGTGGCTCCAAAGCACTGCTTCCTAGATTGGGGCAGGGCGGGGAGGGTCAAAGCTCTAGCTGGCAACAAGGCATCCTCTTGCTTTGCTTTTCCTGTTTTGTGGAGCATTGAGAGGTTAGGAAAGATTTGAGTACTTCTGGGTCCTCTGATGGAATATTCATCTAAGGCCATCTCCATCTCACCATGACACCTGGAGTGGACAGTGGCTGCTACAGAAAAAAGAAAAGAAGTTTTAAAAGAATAGAAAGAAAGAAACAGGAGGGTGGGCAGTGTCCTTGAGCCTTTGGAGAGAAAAAGGTTGGGTCTTTGGCACTTCGGAGTTTGCAGTTGAAAGTCCCATGCAGCTGAAAGACCCACTTCCCTGGCATGTGGCCACTGACCCCAAAAGCATTTAATTTTGTAAGAGTGACAAGTCCAAGAAGACAAGAAGCTGGAGGCTGGAGGACAGATTACGGGGAGGAGAGGCAGCTATGTGCCCCATGGAGCTAACAAAGTGCCTGGACTCAGATCCAATCCTTCCATGTTCTATAGACAAGTCTAGTGATCCCAGGGGAGCAGGGAAGGGCTAGAAGCAGCTCCTGACAAACCACCCATGTGTCCCATAGCAGACCAGAGCCTGGTTTCCGGGCTTTGCTCTTTAGGGTAAGGATGTGATAGCCAAAGTCCAGTTGTTGGTGGTGGTGGGGGGGGCGGGAATGTGGATGTGGGCCAGGTCCTCCGGAGGGAGGCTGCAGCTAGGGCTGCAAATTTGAAAGCACAGAGTGAACAAACAGTAATGGGTGACTCTGTGTGGGGCTGGGGGGTGGAGGGATGGGCTCTGAGCAGAGAGACGAGGGGAGGGCTGGCCTCTGGGAACATCAAGTTCTCAGGAAACGGCAGTTCCTGTTGTAAACCCTGGCTCCTCACCTGTGACAAACTTCCTGATTCTGAACTGTACAACAGCCCTCAGTGTGGGCACCTTCCCGGGAGGAGCAGGACCTTGCCTTAGTGAAGACCTACTGTGTGCTGTCACTGTGCCTCATGACATTTACTGACTCTTTCAGAAGCAGGTGCTGCTGTTCCCACTGCAGATGTGCAAGGCTGCACCTTGGAGGGGTCAGTGTTGTTGTTGTTGTTGTTTTGAGATGGAGTTTTGCTCTTGTTGCCCAGGCTGGAGTGCAGTGGTGCGATCTCGGCTCATTGGAACCTCTGCCTCCCAGGTTCAAGCGACTCTCCTGCCTCAGCCTCCCAAGTAGCTGGGATTACAGGCTTGCCACCACATCCAGCTAATTTTTGTAGTTTTAGTAGAGATGGGGTTTTACCATGTTGGCCAGGCTGGTCTCGAACTCCTGACCTCAGGTGATCCACCCACCTCGGCCTCCCAAAGTGCTGGGAATACATGCGTGAGCCACCGCGCCCAGTCCAGCTTGCTTTTTGAGGCAGCCTAATCCCCAAGCCAGGGTTGCAGGAACCTACATTCTTGTCCCAGTTGAGTCACTATCTGGGTGTGCCAGAGTGGGGCTTGTCACTTCTTTGGGCCTCAGATTCCTTGCCTGTGAAGGTTGGCTCTCAGAGCTCCCTTGCAATTTTAACATTCTAGAATTCCACTTTTGGGACCAGCTGGTGCCCCATGAACAGCTTGTTGTGGGTTCCGATGTTAGTTTATACTGAGGTATACTACAAGTTCCCATGGTGAGAAAGGGCAGTCTTCCTCCCCCAGCAAGTCAGAGCTACCTTGGCAGAGGCATTGGACTTCTTGATGGGCTGAATCTCCTTCTGCCTCTGAATTATGTTCAACTCGACAAACACTGACTGGGCGATCCGCAAGCCTGGCTCTGTGCTTAGTGTCGTTGAACTCAAGGAACTTCTCTCCAGGAATTCTGAGTCTAGTAGAGTAGACAGACAATAAAACGTTACCGAGAGAAGGGCAGGGCTGGCCTGTGATCACAGCACTTTGAGACACTGAGGTGGGAGGATCGTTTGAGGCCAGGAGTTGGAGAGAGAAGGGCAAGAGACGAGGTCCATGAAGGGAACAGTTCACTCAGTCAGGGAGGTCAGGGATAGTTTCACAGAGGAGGTGGCTCCTAGGTTGGATTTTGAAGAATGAATGAGTTCAAGAGATTGACAAGGCACGAAAATTTCTCTAGGCAGAGGAAATAGAATGTAGAAAGGCACAAATGACATGTCAGTATGAAACAGCATGGTACAGAGGAAAACTGCAAGGCTATGAACTGAAATGAAGATGAGAGGAACAGCAGGGAGGAGGCGAAGCTGCAGGTGGGAGCAAAGCACGCAGGCTTCCCTGACCACACGCCTCCCGCCTAGTGCTGTCCTGATGGGATCGTCAGTGGTCCCCCAGCCCACCCAACCTGACTTAAAACAGCTTCCAGGTTCCAAACAGCAACTCTCCTGTCTTGGAGGCCCAGAGTTCTGTTTCCCATAAGAGGCAGGAAAGTGAGGACCTGGCAGAGATGAAGAGACCCACCCCAGGATTCGCCAGTCCAGCACCTCGGCTCATCTGTCCTGTGGCTCATCTTCACCTGTCTTCCCTTTAGATCCATGGCTCTCAACAGGGGGCAACTTTGGCAAAGTCTTGAGAGGATTTTGGTGGTCATGATGGGGTGCTACTGGCATCTAATGGGTAGAAGCCAGGAATTCTGCTTCCTGAAATGCACAGATAGCCCCCAAAACAAAGAAGCTGCCAGCCCAAAATGTCACCAGTGTCCAGGTCGAGAAGCCCTGCTGTAGACAGGGGTGTCGGGGTGGTCCTGCCCACAGAGGCCAGGAGGAAGCCAGATGCCTGAGCGGGGCTCCAGGAAGGCTCTCCGAAGGTGAGAATAATTCTGATAATAGCAATAGTTATCTGTGTGCTCATGTCACCAGTGAGGCTTAGAGAGACTGTGAGCTACACAAGGCCCCTCGCAGGCAGGAGCAGGACCAACCTCGAGCACCCCCCACTTTCTAAGCCAAACTCCCTGTGAGCCTCCTGGACAGAGTCCCCACAGACTCCCGAGTCCTCACCGAAGGTCAGAGCCTGCCCGGGCTAGTGGAGGTCATTCTCTCCCTCTTCCAGCGTCCCCTACTCCAGGCAGCCCATGGGCTAGGGAGTTTTCTTCTTTGGAACTTACCACATGTTCTGAGTCTCTGACACTGTGGCTCGGCGAGGAATCTGCCAGGAGCAGCTCTTGAGCCCACCCTCGTCCAGTCTCACTCAGGGCATGTGGCATCTTGTTCTGTCTCCAGGACATTGTGCCCCCTGTGGCTCCAATTTTATTTGTTTATAGACCAGAGGAGGCCTGCATTTGCTGTCGTTTTGACCCTCACCCTCAGCACTCCCAACTCACTCCTCTGCTGTCTGGAGAGTCCCCCCACTTCTTCCCTTCTGCCCATTCCTTGCGCATCCCCTGCCCTGCCTGGGTCTGGGTCTTGCCCCTCCCTCTGTACCCTGAAGCCCTGCTCAGCTGAGCTGCCTGCCTCAGACCCCCAGGGCCCCTTTGCCTGGCTGGCCTCCCACAACTCCTAAGCCCAGGACTCCAGGGCACTGATCCCAGAGCCCCCACAGCACCCAGCCCCGATTTTGGCAGCATCTTCTGAGTGCAGGACTTGCTGGCTATAATAGCAACCCTCCAGCAGATCAGTCCCCGTCCGGTCGGAAGAGAGGCCTATGAGCTGGGCTGTCTGAGTTGGAATCCAGCTGCTCCCCTTCCGGCCCTGGGACCTGGGGCAAATTCCTTCACCTCTCTGTGCCCAGTTCCCCATCTGTAAAATGTGAGTGGCAGCAGCAGGGTGGTGGTGGGGATTCCAGCTAAAAAGTCCTTCGAGCAGTGCCAAGCACAAGATAAGAGTATGTTGCTATTATTATTACTATATGCCTTTGTGCTCACTTTTGAAGTCTGAGCACTAGAGTCCTAATCTTTGGCCACCTAGGGGTCTGTGCAGGGGTGAAGACCACCCCTTCTCCTGGCTGGATCCCAGGCAAGCATCCCCGAACTCCTCTACCCAAGGTGCATCCCGTACTGACTGGCGAGAGAAGGAAGGGGACAGTTTTGTGGCAGAAGCCATTCTATTCCTCCTCCTAACACATGCCCCGCTCCAAGGAAGATCCAAGCAGCTCTTTGCTCCTGGATAGCTCTGTGGTGGGGGTGGGGGGAGCAGGTGAAAACCTGGCCCTGATGTTGGTCCACAGAGAAACTACGGAGCTCACTGCCCACTCTGCCATCTCTGTTCCTGCTGTAAGCCCCTGCCGGCTCCCCAGCCCTACCTTCCCCTCCTCAGCAATACCCACCCCCTCTGGTGCCTCAGAAGCATCCACAGCTTCCCACTGGGCTTGTGAGCCTGACTTGGAAGCAGAGGGGTGGGGGCATCAGAGTCCGAGGCTGGGGGAGACAAGCCTTCTGCTCCAGGCTGTGACCATCTTCCCTCTTGCCTTTGGCTGTCCCTGTGTATCTGAAACGCACACAGCTCACCGCAATTTCCATCTCCTGTCACAAGTCCTCCCCCCAGTCAATATGCCAGACTTCTAACTCCTCATCCCAGAACTGTGATTTATCCCCTACCCACTCTAAAACCAACTTTGGGCCCTCTCCCATGGCTCAACCCCAGGAGGCGCTGTGCCCTATTCTATTCCAGCTCCTTGGCTTCCTATCCATTCCCCTCCTGCCCACCTCAGCCACCCACTACAGTCTTTTATTCCTCACCTCTGCCCTGTGGTTCCTGCTTCCTCCCCCAGGAGCTGGCCCCATGGAAGACTACCCATCACCAGGCCGGTATTTGACGGCCACTTGTAGGGAAAGTGGGGAGTCGTCTTCAACCATCCTCAGGGCCTGGACATCAAGCCATCCAAACTGTAGGCCCTGGCTTTTGAACGATCTATTACGAATGTTGTTTCTGTTGTTTAGCACTCTCTTATCAAAGGGCTCATTTATTCCTTGCAATAACCCGACAGTTACATAGGCCAAATCTAAGGCTTCTCATGTGAGCGGCCCCAGTTGGGAGGAATGTGAAATCCTCCTAATACCTGCTCCCAGACCATCTTGGGTTCCTGTTGCTAATTTCAATTAATGCTATGAAGGATGAGAAACAGGATGAAGAGAAGTTCCATCTTCTGTCTAAGACTAGGAATGTCCTGAAGGCATTGCCTGAAGATATCTCAAAGGGAAGGACCACATCCGCTCCACACCAGGACATCCCCAAGCAAGGCCCTGTCTTTCCTCCTCTCCAGATCCTCCTTGGTACTCAGTCCAGAGGACAATATGAAGACCCCCAGTGGGTGCTTTCTCTGGGTGAGTGACCAGCAGAGCAACCTAGGACTTATTTCTCGCGGTGTCTCTTTCTCTCATAAAAATGCTTTTATTTCATCCTGGGGATGGCCTGACAGTGGGGCCCTGGGGCTCATCTGCTAGAGGAAAGGGTCAGTGGGGGGCAGACAGCACAGCTGCAAGTCTGGCTAGACCCTGCCTCTCTGAACTGGAACTCTTCTGGAGTGAGTATGGGTGTAATTGGCCTGTGGCTGCAGATGTTGAGGAGTCTCCACCAAGTCTCCTTTCCTGATCAGGTTAATACTTGAAAACAACCACTAAAACTTTCATCTCTTCTTGGCCTCAGCTCAGTCTTTTCCTTCTGTCCTCCCTAGCATGAGTCCTGGAGCTTGGAAGAGACGAGGGTTGGAAGAAGATGTAAATGCAGAACTACTCTGGCCTCCAGACCTAGTTTCCTTCCAAATCTACTATCTCAGGATGCTCCCTCTGGTCCATCTTTCTTATCTAATAGGTCTGAAGTTGAGCTGTTCCTCAAAGTTAACCTCAGACGTCACCTCCTTCAGGAAGACTTCCCTGAATCTAGCCATGATGCTGTTTCCCTTCTCGGAATTCCTGAGGCCAATAGAGTCTATACCAGGAATCTGCTGCATGCCATGTCCTCTGGTTGAGCGTGCAAGTTGTTAGGGCTGTTCACAAATACTCCAGCCCTCCCTCCTCTGGACTCTTGGAAGGGGTTACTCTGCCCACTTGAAGTTAGGCAGTGCCATGTGACTTGCCACATGAGCAGAAAGGATGAGTGTTGCTTCCAGGTGGAAACTTTTAAAGTCAGCATACTCTTTTCCACAACAATTGTCCAAGTCCCAGTTAATAGCTGCTTGGCCCTTGGGCTGACTAGGACAGGCTAAGTACCTGAAGATCTGTGATGAACATGTCATTGTGAGCAAAAAAGAAACCTTTATTGTTTTGAATCACTAAGATTTTCTAGAGCAGTCTGTGACTGTAGCATCACCTGACCTATGTGATGCATTATGTGAGCAACCAGGCTGTCCCTCGGCTAGCTTGAGATAAAGAAGTTCGTATTTTCTCCTTATTTTCATTCAAATTAGAAAAGCTTTTGATCCTACCCTGCTAAGACTGGTAGGAAGTAGTCTTTCTCCTGGAGTTCTCACTCTAAGCTTTCCCAGACTGTTTAGTGTTGCTATAACGGAATACTTTATATTCCTAGCATCTCTGCTCCTTGTGAGGCCTTTTATGCTGCATGACAATATGGCAGCAGGTTAAAGGGGAGGTGGACACATCCGAAAAGGGAAAGCCCTAGGGGCGCCCTGGCTTTCTAATAGCCCACACTTGCAGGAACTAATCAACTCTCACCAGAGCAAGAACTCGCTCATTACCTTGGGAACAGCACCAAGCCATTCGTGAGAGATCCACCCTCATGACCCAAACATCTCATACTAGACCCTACCTCCCAACACCACACTGGGGATCAAATTTTAACATGAGATTTGGTGAGCACAAATCACATCCCAACAACTACAACAGCCTTCTAACATGGCTTACATGGATCATTTGAATCTGTCTTCCATTCCTCTTTATCTTCCTCAAGTGTGTTGATCTTCCTGTTCCTCCTTTGTTGAATAAATAGATGCTTTCCCAACTCCACAACCGGGACCCTGGACAGGCCTGTCTGCTGATGGCCATGCTCACCAAAACCACTGGCAGAGAAGTGAGTCTTCAGGGTTCACAGGGAATCCCCTCCAGAGTCACGCTAGCTCATGGGCTTCACAGCAGGGTGGACCTGAACTCCCAGTACTGTAATTCTTTCCTTATACAGACAGACACCAGCCTGATGCACAATCTCACCACTTGAACAATAGAGCAAACCTATCACTCTCATCTCCCTTTATACTTACAATGATTTTTGTCTCAGAGATATCACAGCCCTTTCATGCCTCTGGGTCATAGTCCAAGAACTACCTGGTATATCCTGATTTGTTTCAGTAACTTAAACCTCAGAGACAAGGGCTCAAGAGCAGATCTTCGCTCTTCCAAAAAGGCCACTGGTTCAATATGCAAGTTTAGCAGCCACAACCATCAAGTGGCCATCAAGCTCCTAGTCTCTGTGGACGTGGGAGAGGGCAACACAGCTCTGTGTGCCCACAGGCATGGAGCCCAGGCCCAGGCAAATCGGGATATCCAGCCATGCCCTCTCCTAGAATCATGGGTGGCTACTGACCTCACACTTGGGTATCTGACTGCCCAGAACTGTGGATGCCTGCTCTAAAATGCATCAATATCTTCTCTAAACTGAAAACTGGCTCTTAAGTGGCAGCTTTCCCTGCTCCCCCCCCCCCGACCCTATCACTCCAGGATAAGAATTTGAAGTCTGCCATCCCTAGTCACACCCACATGCCTGTCTTGGCTCCCTGGCTGCACGGCCACCTCTTGCCTCCCCCCAGTATCCTAGAATCTTGCAGGGCCTGCAGTGAATATCTGATAAATACCTGTGGTAGGGACAGGAATTCCAGCCTCTGGAGCAATTTTCTCAGACACAGCTGAAGGAAACCAAGCTGCCAGCAAGGACAAGGGGGGCCTCTCCCCGCAGTCGCCAGCCCTGAGCCCAAGACAAAATGCAGAGGAAGGTGAGGAAAGCCTAGAAGGGACAAAGGTCATGTCCATAGGATCAGGAATGTCACTGCACTGAAGGTCCTGGTGTAAAATAGTCCCAACAGTCCACAGCCTTTGATAATGGCTTTTCAACTGGCAATTTCTGCTCCTCCTGAGACATTCCTCACCCTCAACCCTCCAATCTCACTTTGCACCATCCATGGATTTCTGAAAAGATGCCAGGAAACAGATTGTGGGGAAATCATCCCCTTTTCTGAATTTCCAGTGCAGAGTACTGTGTTGAAGCACATCTTCAGTAAGTCATCTCATAAAATAACACCCCCACAAACACCCCATTGCACAGATCTGGTGAATTCCTCTAGGTTCTCCCCTCCTTTCCTGACTGAATGAGCTCTCTCCCTCCAGGGTCTCCTGGGTTGGAGGTGGAGGCCAGGTTAGGGAGAGCCCCTGCCATCATGGAAGGTTTAAAAGGAGAATAATGAGACATTTGCTGTGAGGACCTTAGGACGTGCAGGCCTGTTAGTCACAGGTGATGAGTCACCCTGCCTTGTTTGTGTTGGTGATCCTTCGCAGATGCAAGCAGGCTGCAGGAGGAGTTGAGTTCCTCCTCTTGCTCTGGGTGTGTGAACCAGTGCATGCACTTGTGTATGCAGGTGTGTGTGTGTATACGTGTGTATATGTGCGCACACACACACCCGTGTGCTTGGGCCTCCAGCCCCCAGGTGCACATGGGGCAGCCTATATCTGGGAGATTACTATTTCCTAACATGTTTGAGGTAACAATTACTGTCCTTCAATCAGCAGCTTGTGTCTGAAAGATAACATGGCTATGGGCTATACAGGCATCAGCTTCTGGTTGGAATCATCCCTTTGAGGCTGCATGGAGATTCAGGGGCTGTCCACTCAGCATCTCATCCCACTCCCGGGAACGCCCTCCACCCACCAGTTCTCTTGGTTATAGCCACAGAGACTTCTGGATCTTGCCCATACAGTGTCCCCCTCACCTGGACACAATTTACAAGGCCAGGAGAGGGCATTAGATGTGAAAGATTGGAATTGGGACTATAACTCCAGCCTTGGCCCAACTGCCCTCCTGGCCAGAAGTGATGTAAAGTGAGGGCTGTGGGTGGCTGTTTTCCCCACTCTGTGAACTGGAAGCAGAGAGGCGCTGCTGTGAGAGAAAAATGAATGCCTAGACACCCAGGCACCCAGAGAAACTGAGAGGGCAGCCTCTTCCTCTATCCATGCCCCATCCTGTCTGCATCTTTCAAGATCAGCTCAGGGCTTACCTCCTCGGCGAAGCCTTTCTCTGTTCCCCGACACAGGGCACCTCTTCCTGCTCTGGGTCATCTCCCTCTCTTCTTACCAGTCACACCAAGTTTATTTTTGTTTCCCCTAGACTTAGCTCCCTAGGAACAAGCTGGCTTTGTGACCTTTGTACACTTAAAAAAATGCATTGAACATAATGGTGCTCATAAATGCCTTGGGACTGAGGAGTGTGTCCTACAGCCAGTTTTGACCTTGTCCCTTTCTGTTCCTTTTAGGGGGAAAGAGCCAGGCTATATCTTGGTCTCTCTCGCCTCTGTGGAAGCCTGAATTCCCCTCAGTTTATGGGGTAAAGAATAGCTCCTTCACGTGCCTTTCCAACCCTATCCTGGGGAAACTGAGGCAGGAAGGCATCTGCTTTCTACTCCAGTGATGTGGCGGCCAGGGGTGCCTTCCGAGGAACTTGAATGCTGCAGGCAGAGGGGCTAGTTTCTGAATCGCTTGTGACATCTTTCACTACCAGTGACTAAGTCCCGGCAGCTGGCATTCTTTAGTTCCAGTAATCGAGGGTGTCTCTTAAACCAGAGATGAGGGCCTTGGAAACCTTGAAAAAAAAAAATTTTTTTTTTGAAAGAAAGAAAAAGAGAGAAAAGAAGAAAGAAAGAGCAAAAGAAAGAAAAAAAGAATGAAAGAGAAAGAAAGAGGAAGAGAAAGAGGGAGAGAGAACGGGATTCTTGTTCTATTGCCCAGGCTAGAATGCAGTCTAAAAATGAGTATTAAAAACCTCTTTTATGCCAATAATTTTGCTTAACGATGAAGACAGGAAAGAATAGGGGATGAAAATAACAAACAAGCAGCCAACCAATATTTTATTTAAACCTGTGAAATGCTATGCAGTTGCTGAGGAATGATTTATTTCCAATTATGTGGTCACTTTTAAAATAGATGTAATGTGATATTGAGAAAAATGTATGTTTTGTGGATTTGGGGAGGAGAGTTCTGTAAATATTTGCTAAGTTTATTTGTTCCAGGTCTGAGTTCAAGTCCTGAATATCCTTGTTAATTTTCTATCTCGTTTAGCTGTCTAATATTGACAGTGTAATGTTAAAGTCTCCCACTAATATTGTGTGGGAGTCTAAGTCTCTTTATAAGTCATTAAGAACTTGCTCTATGTATCTGGGTGCTCCTGTAATGGGTGCGTATATATTTAGGATCGTTAGCTCTTCTTGTTGCATTGATCCTTTCACCACCATGTAATGTCCCTCTTTGTTTCCTATGGTCTTTGTTGTTTTAAAGTCTGTTTTATCAGAGATGAAAATTGCAGCTTCTGTTTTTTTTTTTTTTTCTCTCCATTTGGTTGGTAAGTCTTCCTCCATCCCTCTGTTTTGA
>PVKP010038548.1:0-20803 GCA_004027715.1 Plecturocebus donacophilus
TCTGCCCCCTCTGCCCCCTCTCTGTCTTGGGGGTTCTTCCTTACCCATGAGACTTCATACAGCAGACCCTATTCTTCCTTACTTTCTCCAAAATAAAAACAGGTTTATTGTTTAGACTGTAAATACACTTCATATATCAAGATGTCTTTTTCAACCCAAATAAGCAGATAAGAGGTCACAAGAATAACAAACATTAGGAAAGTTATGAAGGCTTAAGCAATCCAAAAAGTTCTTATAATACTTATTTACTGTTTTAATATTTATGGATTTAGAACATTTATTGATTCATAACTGTGTACTGTTGTTGAAATAATATTAATCACATTGTTTCAAAACCTTCCACAGGCTTTCACTGTCACTGGGAATAAAGCCTAAAACACTTTCAATGGCCTGGAAGGTCCCACATGATCTGCCCTCCCCTGGCCCTACCTACCTCCATCTGACCTCATCTCACCTTGGTGTCTTCATTTCTACTTCATCTTGCCTCATTTTGGCTGTTATAGTTGTTGCTCTTGTTAAATAAAGGTGTAAGCAATACCAAATATCAGAGGAAAATGAATTCATATATCAAAATTATTATATTTTCATGTATAAGTTTCAGTGATAGACCTTAGGAAACTAGGAGGAAATTCACATTAATTAGGTACTTTCTTTGTGTGAGGGGCTATGCTGGATTCTTGTGCATCTGTTCATGCTGGTTTTTGTTTGGGGAGTGATGATTTTATTCTGCTTGATTAGTTAAAAGGTAGCTCTGAATTTCTAATGCATGACTCAATTTAACCTATCACAATCTTAGATCTTTTTCATGTTGTGTTTACATGGTCATTTTTTCTTCATCTTACCTGTGTATAGTTTTACTTCTCTTCCACAGATGATTCAGTCTAAGCAAGAGCATTGCCTCCAGAGTAGCTAAGTATTGATATGAAAAGAAGATTTTAAATGAAAGTTTAACTTTACCTGCTGAGCACACAGTCACAGTCAAAGTATAGCAATGTCATGGTGAGATTTTATTCTTCTCCATGTCTAGCATGAACTATGATATATAGCATGCACTACTGACTTCTTCTTTACTAACAGAAGCTCTAAAACACAAGAGTGTAAATTATTTTTATCAACTTTATCTGTAATTTCATAAAGATCATTTTTGTAATTCTGTAATAATTAAAAGATTCCTCTGTCTAGTTCTGTTCTGATCCCTTGACATTTTTCATGTCCTTCTCAGTTTCCTTTCTCAGTGGCTCACATACTTGCCACTCTTCAGAGTAGTCCCAGGCCTTCCACTTCTGTGGAATCTCCCTGAACAAAAGTAACAGCTTTTACTTGCATTACTTTAATCCAGGGATATATGCTGGAAGTTCTCAAACCTAGAACTCCAATGTGGACCTCCTGCCTGAGTCTCAGTTCCATCTATCTCACTGCCTTTTGGAGCCAGCGTTGCCACAAATGGTCAGGCGGCAGTGACGATGGAATGGCTCCATGTAAACGGATGCCTACGCTTGACTGCTTCCCAGGCCCTGCAAATTCAGCACATCTGAAACTGAAGTCATCTGGCCTGCAAATTGCTTTTCCTCCTTTCCCTGTCTAAGTAAATGGCACCTGTATCCACTAACTTAGGATCCCTAAGCCCTGGGCTACAGACTAGTACTGGTCAGTGGCGGGTTAGGAACTGGGCTGCACAGCAGGAGGTGAGTGGCAGTGAGTGAGCATTACCACCTGAGCTCCACCTCCAGCCAGATCAAGGGTGGCATTAGATTCTCACAGAAGTGTGAACCCTGTTGTGAACTGTGCATGTGAGGGATCTAGGTCGCATGCTCCTTAGGAGAATCTAATGCCTGATGATCTGTCACTGTCTCCCATCACCCTCAGATGGGACTGTCTAATTGCAGGAAAACAAGCACAGAGCTCTCACTGAGTCTGCATTATGGTGAGTTGTATAATTATTTCATAAAGTACACCATACATGTAATGCACTTGAATCATCCTGAAACCATCCCCCCACCTGGTCTGTGGAAAAATTGACTTCCATGAAATTGGTCCCTGGTGCCAGAAAGGTTGGGGACTAACACTGCACTTGCTAATCCAACCAGCAACTGGGGAGTGTATTCATTTCCTAAAGCTGCCTCAACAAATGTACTAGTTTTAAGCAACTGAAGATGATGATTTCACAGTTTTGAAGGCCAGAAGTCTGAATCGAGGTGTGTCAGCAGGCCCATGGTCACTCTGAAGGCTCTGGGGGAGAATCCTTCTTTGCCCATTGCAGCAGTGGCTCCAAGCATTCCTTGGCTTGTGACTACATTGTTCCAATCTCTGCCTCCATCTTCACATGGCCTTCTCCAACCTGGCCTCTGTACTCTGTGTGTCTTTTATAGGGACATTTGTCAATGGATTTAGAGCTCAATTGGGTAATCTAGAATGATCTCATCTTAATATCCTTAACTTAATTATATCCCCAAAGATTTCTAAATAAGGTCACATTCTTACGTTCCTGGGATTAGCATATGGACATACCTTTTATGGGCCACCATTTAACCCACTATAGGGAGTCAACCCCTGCTCTTCCCTTCTTTCTCCACCCACATTCAGGTTCCCACAGTTCTTATTGATTGTATGTCCTTTGGTACCCATCTACTTCTTTCTGTCTCTGCCATCCTACTTCAAGGCAATATCAGCACCTGCCTGTCCATTGTGAAAACTTCCCTAGTGGGTCTGCCTGTGGTCAGTACTGTTCCCGTCTATTCCTCACAGGGTAGCCAGAAGCCATTTAAAATGCAAATCTGATCATGTCACTGTTCTGTTTCAGTCATTTTGTGGCTCCCCATGAAGTCTAACATCTTTAGCATGGTTTGCAAATTCCTCCCATCCTGCCCTCCTTCCTTCATTACCTCAGTCAACTCTCTCCGTGTTTTCTTCAGTAGCCCTTGCAGGATTTATTTCATTTTCTCAAATTTACCATGCTCACTCTTCTTTCCGGGCTTCGGCCCATGTTATTCCCTCTGCCTGAAGTGCTCCCAACTTCTCACCCCTCATTCCTATCTCCGCTCACCTGGGTGACTCCTATAGGTCTTCAGCTTCAATGTCATTTCCTCACAGAGGCCTCTCAGGACCCCTTAACTAGCTCTGGCAGCCCTGCCGTGCACTTAAATAATGCCCTGAAATGTACCCATCATAGCTCTGATGACCAATACTGAAATTTCTTCTTTAATGCTTGTTTCCCTCTACTAGACTATAGGCTCGATGAGGGAAGGTGCTGTCTTCCATCCTTAGCATCCAGAGACTGCCTGAACTCTCCATAAATGGTTGGCAAGTAGGAAATGAATAAAGAGTCTTCATGAATAGTTTATTTTCCAATGATTTATTATAGGAATAATTCTGAATTTCTCTACTTTAAGAATAAAACAGGAAAGTTGTGAGGCTAATATGACTTTTTTCCAGTTTGCACATTTTCAACTGCTGAGTCTTGTGACTGGGTAAACAGGCCAGGGGAGGAGTGCCTGGTGCCTGAGAGCTGGCTGAGGTATGGAGGCCCTGTCTTGGATCAGACTCTTCCTCTCATGATATGGTCTCTCTATGATTTGGTACAACTCAAGGATCTGGTAGAAAGGTATATTAGTTAAATTTAATTTGTTGTCTTTTCTTTATGTATTTTTAAAACTACAATTGTCATCCATGTTTCTAGACCAACTTCCAAACAATAGAGTCCCACTACACAGAGGAAACAAGTGAAGAACCTGTTCACCCTCTTAGCACAGTCCCATTTCCTAAGAGGTCACCCCTTTAAAGCATGCTCCAGATCTTCTCTTCATTTACAGTCTTAGGTCGTTATTTATAGCAGTGTGAAAAAGGACTGATACATCCCCATTTTATGTAACTTTCTCGTGCCCACACATCTACACATTTGTGAATGTAAACTTCTACCTGGACATCCAGGTGTTTATACATCCTCTGAAACTGAGGTGGAAATTCCCAAGCCTCAGTTCTTGTCTTCTGTGCACTCACAGGCTCAACACCATGTGGAAGCTATCAAGGTTTGGGGCTTGCACCCTGTGAAGCAATGACCCGAGGTGTACCTTGGCCCCTTTTAGCCACAGCTGGAGCTGGAGCAGCTGGGATGCAGGGCACCATGGCCAAGGATGCACAGAGCAGTGGGGCCCTGCGCCCACTCCATGAAACCATTTTTCCCTCCTAGGCTTCTGGATCTGTGACTGGAGGGGCTGCCACAAACATCTCTGAAATGCCCTGGAAACATTTTCCCCATTATCTTGGCTATTAACGTTTGGCTCCAAACTCCTGGTACCAATTTTCTGTATTAGTCTGTTTTTACACTGTTACAAAGAACTACCTGAGACTGGGTAATTTACAAAGGAAAGAGGTTTAATTGACTCACAGTTCCACATGGCTGGGGAGGCCTCAGGAGACTTACAATCGTGGCAGAAGGTGAAGGGGAAACAAAGCATGTCTTTTATGGTGGCAGGAAAGACAGAGGGTAAAGGGGGAAGTGCAATACTTTCAAACTATCAGATCTTGTGAGAACTCACTCACTATCATGAGAACAGCATGGGGGAACCACCCCCCCCATGATCTAATCACTTCCTACCAGGTCCCTCCCTTGACACATAGGGATTACAATTTAAGATGAGATTTAGGTGGGGACACGGAGCCAAACCATATCAGTGGATGAGTCATTTAATCCAAAATATTTATTTTGCATCTATTATGTGCAAGGCACTGTTCTGAGCACCAAGGTTATGGCAAGTGAACAAAAGAGAAAAAGGTACTTTGCCCTCATGAAGCTTACATTGTAGAAGTGAAAAAAGATAAAATTTAAAAGTGAGTTATATAGTATATCTGAAGGTAAAAGTTCAATAAAACTGGGAAGGGAATAGGGTGTATGGGAGTGGGGTGAGGTATTTGCAGGTTTAAATTTTAAAGAATTTAAAAATATTTATTGGTTATACAGATATACACATATTAAGCTTGTTGATTTAATTGCTCAATTCTTAATATCCCTATATTTTTCCAATTTGACCTGCATATTTCTGAAAGAGATGGTTAAATCCTACCATTGTTATTTATCATTTGTAAAAATTGTTTGGTATTCCCAAGTTTTGCTTCATATCATTTAATGTTTTGTTGTCTGATTTATAAAAGTTCTTAACTGTTCTGTCTTCTTCATTAATTATATATGCTTTTTATCAATGTTAAAGTGTACAGCTCAATTCATTTTCACAGGCCGAACATATTCCTTTAACCCCATCGCAATCCCTTGCAGTCACTAACCCCCACGTAAGAATAGGCACTATCCTGACTTCCAATAGCACGGGCTAGTTTTTTGTGTTATTTCTATCTTTTTGCTTTATACTTTTTTGTGTCTGGGTGGAGTGTCTACAGGGATTAAATAGCAACAAATCTAAGATTTGTTGTTTGTAACTGGGTCAAGCTGACTTTTCTGTAGAAATCTTAGATTTATATAAATCAGAACATAATAGCATGTAAAAATAATGACTTTTTTCAGTTTTAGGAATTAGTGGTTATTTTCTAAAATAATGAGAGGTTATGTTTTTTGTGAGATCATATGAGAATATGAATGTTGGAAGTAGTATTTTCCATAATGGATAACTAAATAATGAATACTTTCTATAGTCTACTTTTGTTTTTATATTAAAATCAGGCTTAAATAAGACATTTCTAACTTAAAGACTTGCCTAATATTATTTAGCAGTGGAAATAACCTGCCCCATGAGTCCTGAAGCTCAAGTTTGGGGACCTTGCCCACAATCACATGATAGAACTAGAAATTGAACCCAAGTTCATGTGACTCTAAAGTGTGTGTTCTTTCCATAAGCAAAAAGGTGTGGAGAGGTAAGCATGTGCGGCCTCAGTAAGGCTTGAAGGCTGGGGTCCAGGGAAAGCCTGGCAGGACATGAAGCTAGAGAGATAAGTTAGGATGGGATTTTTAAAGGCCATATCTTGTCTAGGAGCTAAAGAACCACTGAAAGTTTTTAAGCAGGAAAGTAATACCAGCTCAATTTTGAGAGAGGAATCTGTCAGTAGTATAAAAAGTAGATTAGAGGGAGAGGAAACCAAGAACAGAAAACACAATTTAGTGATCACCTCAGTGGTTCTGTTGATGGGTAGTGATGGTCTGAACTGGAGTAGGGGCTGCATGTAGGAGACTTGGTTCAAGAGTTACTCAGAGACATTATAGTAAGATTTGGCTCTCCATTTCCCAAAATTTCCAGACTCCCTTACAGCTGGGTTTTACATCTGACTTGGTTCTGCCGAGTAGCCACCCCTGAAGGAGACTTGGGAGGTGGAAGTGGGCAGTGAAAAGCTTCGAGAAGACGTTAACTCTTCTTGTAAGCACAGTAGCAGAGGTGACTGGTGTTTTGGAAGTGGTGGAGGTGAAGTTTCAGTGTTTAGCCCTGAGCACCGGTGGCCGGAGGCAGTAGCTGTGGAGTTCCCCTAGGAGAACCCCACGTTCTGGCTGAACATTTCTCCAGAATGGCTGCATCATTCCTGAAAATGAAGAATGGAAACTTACTTCCATGCTCTGCCAGAAATTCTGTAGCTGCCAGATACCCTGCAAACAATCTTGTTCTGTTTAAACTACTGGTTAGGGTAGACTCCATTATCTGCAACTCATAGACTAACCTCATAGGGGAGGTTGAGATCTTCCCCATGAAGATCTCAAAGGGCAGTTAGAAATATAAGCCTACCACCAAGAACAGTTCTAAGGTGGAGATTTGAATTTAGAACTCATCAGCAAGAAATGGTGCTTAGAGCCCACAAGGTTATCAGGAACTGAGAAGACCAAAAGGAGAAGGTGTCTGAGAAGGACATTATGGGGGAAAGTGAACAAATATGGGATTTGAAGAGGGACTCTCTGGAAAATCCTCCAATGTCTGGCTGTTCTTAGGAACTGCCTTTTCCCTTTGTATTCCAGTTATAGGAGGGGGGCAAGACTTGCCTGTTTAGAAGAACTTCTTTAGCTCCACTGTAAGCATAGACAGTTCTTTTTTTCTTTTTTAAGACAGGTCCTTACTCTGTCAGCCAAGCTCTGTCCCTGTAGCCTCGACATCCCAGGCTCAAGTGGTCCTCCCACCTCAACCTCCCAAGCAGCCAAGACTACAGATGTGTGCCACCATGCCCAGCTAATTTTTATTTTTCCTAGAGACAGAGTCTCACTATGTTGCCCAGGCTGGTCTTGAAGGTATGGGTTCAAGTGATCCTCCTGCTTCAGCCTCCCAAAGTGCTGGAATTATAGGCATGAACCAGTGTGCTCGGCCTCATTTTCTTATAGAGCCAAAAGCTAGCCCTGGTTTCTCTCAGTGCTCTTTATTCAGAGCCCCAGACCCGCATGTGTGTGGCAGAGTAGAAAAGGCCATCCCTCAAGAAATGCTGAGAAAGTTGAGTTTGTAGACTGTAGTCATTATTTGGATATCATGGTTTCTCCCAATTAGTTCTCTGAGGAATTAGATATAGCAAGGAAGAGGAGGTCACAGGGGTCATGGAAGGCTGAATTTCAGAGAGTGGTGGTTGCTGAAATTACACACTACAGTGGATAGCAGCATAAAATGCTAGTGAGAAATTGGAGACAGTGAGTGTACAGGCTCTTTCAAAGAGATTTAAACGGATAATTTAGGTCAGTCTGTACCCCAGATCAACTTAGAGCTCATTATATGTGTCTTTTAAAAATTCTTGTACTAATTATATGGAAAGGTGGAGGATTTTGAGATAGGAATCACACTGTCCATTCCACCCCAATTTTCCATATTAACGTGATTATTGCAAGTAGACTGCAACGTTTGGCTCTGGAGCAGGCAGGCCTGGATTTGAATCTCAGGTCTGTCACTTAATAACTGTGACCATAGGGAAAATCACATCAATTCTGATCCCGTTTCCTCAACTGTAAACTGAGATAATACCTTCAGTGGCAGGTAATACTAATTGGATTCCATTCCAACTCCCTAATAGCATGCCTGCCTATACAACAGAGACTAGAAAGCCAAAGAGAAAATTTTCAGACCCCCTTGCAGCTGGGTTTTACATCTGACTTGGTTCTGCCGAATAGGCACCCCTGAAGGAGACCTGGGAGGTGGAAGTGGGAAGTGAAAAGCTTCGAGAAGACATTAGCTCTTCTTGTAAGCACGGTAGCAGAGGCGAGGTGTTTTGGAAGTGGTGGAGGTGAAGTTGCAGTGTTTGGCCCTGAGCACTGCTGGTGGCCAGAGGCAGTAGCTGTGGAGTTCCTCTAGGAGAACCCCATGTTCTGGCTGAAAGTTTCTCCAGAATGGCTACATCATTCCTGAAAATGTAGAATGGAAACTTACTTCCATGCTCTGTCAGAAATTCTGTAGCTTCCAGACCCTGCAATCAATCTTGTTCTGTTTAAACTACTGGTTAGGGTGGATTCTATTATCTGCAACTCATAGACTAACTTCATAGAGTTTGGGGGAGGTCAATATATGTAACTTGCATATACTGTGCACATGGTGAGCCACATTGTTATTTTTATTATGCATCACCTGTTGTAATAAAATCAAGCATCCTGCAATTTCTTAAGAATTCTGTGATACTGTTTATTGTAGCACATCTTCGTTCTAAGATTCTTAGGCATCCTAAGTATTGTAGAATATAATATTTAGACATCCTAAGTATTGTACAGTATAATACTTAGGCATCCTAAGTATTGTAGAATATAATACTTAGGTATTCTAAGTACTGTAGAATAGAGGTCTTTTGTGCACTGTTGGAAATGACAGTGGAATATTAACTATCAAACTATGAAATATGTACTCTTTAAAATGAGAAAATATAGAATAAATGAAAACACCCTTATTGTTTTTACTTAATAGGCAATCTGAAATTGTCTTCAACTTCATTTAACAATGCTAATAACTTACCAGACACTGTGTTAGGAGCTGTGGCTTTCAAGAATTTTAGATAATGGTTGAGAAGTTATATTAGTCTGTTTTCACACTGCTAATAAAGACATACCTGAGAGTGGGAAGAAAAAGAGGTTTAGTTGGACTTATAGTTCCACATGGCTGGGGAGGCCTCAGACTCATGGCGGGAGGTGAAAGGCACTTCTTACATGGCAGTGGCAAGAGAAAATGAGGAAGAAGCAAAGTGGAAACCCCTGATAAACCTATCAGATCTTGTGAGAGTTATTCACTGTCATGAGAATAGCATGGGAAAAACTGGCCCTCAGGATTCAATTACCTCTGCCTGGTTCCCTCCCACAACATGTGGGAATTCTGGGAGATATAATTCAAGTCGAGACTGGATTAGGGACACAGCCAAATCATATCAGAAGTGCATGGTCTTTTGTTTCTTTCCTAGGTGTTGTCAGCTGCTCAACTTATTGGCATCTTATGATCTTTTTACAAAAATTCTAAATATTTGCTTTGGAGTCTACCTCTTAATATGGCATTTGGCATAAAACATAGGGTTTTTGCCAAACTGAAATTCTCATTTTTACATAGGGCAACCTTATTGTTTATAATAAGATGTTACATCTACAAGTAAGAATGGATGTAACTATGCTTTAATCTTTATTGGACAATATATAATAAGATGCTGTTACCACAGCTTCTAAGTTTCTGACTAATACTACAATTTGGTTTGTATTCAGTTATTTTTTATAAGTTATTGATAAAGAGGGGCTTTTTTTCTTAAGACAAAAAGAACTTCAAATTACTACTTATTTCCTCATTGAGATTCTTTCTAGACTAGACATTGAGCATTTAACATATCTGTAGAGCAAGTTAAGTTAAATACCACTTGCCACAGCTTTCATTATGGCTGCTTTGTTTTAACAATGTTAGTTTATGTTTTGTTTTTACCTGAAACATTGATTTTCTTTTGGTTTAGAAAGTATTCATAATGTCTCTACTAATTTGACAAAGCCATAGATAAATATAAGATATTCTTGTTTCAGATAAAAACAAAAAACAGGTCTACATGACCTCTTGTGGCAGAACATGTAGAATAACTTTTGGCATTGCTCAATTAAGCAAATAAAAACAAAACTTTTCATATGTGAATATATTATGTATAAATTAGTATGTCATTGGAAACCAAAAGCACAATAGTAAACTGATTTGTTTCTCAGAGTTGGCCTAATTATTTCTTAAAAATATGGAAGGCTTCAATTAAAATGAAACTAAAACTGCAATAAAAATAATTTATAGGACAATGCCATTGCCTTTGTGCTATACAATGTTTAGCGTGTCCAAATGAAATTTAGTAACTTTATTATTGTGTTAAGCGGAAAATTGTATTAAATAATCTGTGTACCTTTACATAATTGCCCCTTTGGAAACTCAACATATTGACAAATTACTGACGTCAGTAATTTTGTGGCAGTTCTTAATATTTTTTAAACAAAGAAATTAAAGAATGAAAATATACAGTAAAGAGCTGATACAACAGTTTTATGAATATGGTTAGAATGTGGTTCCTCCTGTATAATTATTTCTAATATGGTAGCTTCCTTTTATGTTTTTTATTTTTATTTTTGCTTTTATTTTTTCTATTTTTTTAAAATTATACTTTAAGTTCTGGGATACATGTGCAGAATGTGCAGGTTTGTTACATAGGTATACATGTGCCATGGTGATTTGCTGCACCCATCAACCCATCATCTACATTAGGTATTTCTCCTAATGCTTTCCCTCCCCTAGCTCCCCCATTGCCCAACAGACTCTGATGTGTGCTGTTCTCTTCCCTGTGTCCATGTGTTCTTATAGTTCAGCTCCCACTTACGAGTGAGAACATACAGTGTTTGGTTTTCTCTTTCTGTATTAGTTTGCAGAGAATGATGGTTTCCAGTTTCATTCATGTCCCTAGAAAGGACATGAACTCTTCCTTTTTTATGGCTGCATAGTATTCCATGGTGTTTATGTGCCACATTTTTTTTATCCAGTCTATCACTGATGGGCATTTGGGTTGGTTCCAAGTCTTTGCTATTGTGAACAGTGCTGTAATAAACATATGTGTGCATGTGTCTTTATAATAGAATGATTTATAATCCTTTGGGTATATACTCAGTAATGGGATTGATGGGTCAAATGGTATTTCTGGTTCTAGATCTTTGAGGAATTGCCACACTGTCTTCCACAATGGTTGAACTAATTTACGCTCCGGCCAACTGTGTAAAAGCCTTCTTCTTTCTCCACATCATCTCTAGCATCTGTTGTTTCCTGACTTTTTCATCATGGCCATTCTAACTGGTGTGAGATGATATCTCATTGTGGTTTGGATTTGCATTTCTCTAGTGACCAGTGATGATGAGCTTTTTTTCATATGTTTGTTGGCTGTATAAATGTCTTCTTTTGAGAAGTATCTGTTTACATCCTTTGCCCACTTTTTGATGGGGTTGTTTTTTTCTTATAAATTTGTTTAAGTTCTTTGCCTAGGTTTTCTTCTAAGGTTTTTATGGTTTTAGGTCTTACATTTAAGTCTTTAATCCATCTGGAGTTAAGTTTTGTATAAGGTGTAAGGTAGGGATCCAGTTTCAGTTTTCTGCATATGGCTAGCCAGTTTTCCGAACACCATTTATTGAATAGGGAATCCTTTCTCCATTGCTTGTTTTTGTCAGGTTTGTCAAAAATCAGATGATTGTAGATGTGTGGTGTTATTTCTGAGGCCTCTGTTCTGTTCCATTGGTCTATATATCTGTTTTGGTACCTTTATTTTTTATAATTTCAACTTTTATTTTAGATTCAGGGTACAGGTTTGTGATGTGTGATGCTGAGGTTTGGGGTATGAATCATTCCGTCACCCAAGTGGTGCACACAGGACCCAACAGGTAGTTTTTCAGCCGTTGCTCCCCTCTCCCTCAACCCCTTCTAGTATTTCCTAATGTCTGTTGTTGACATCTTTATGTCTTTAGTTACCCAGTGCTTAGCTGCCTCTTACAAGTGAGAACATGAGGTATTTAGTTTCCTGTTCCTGTGTTAATTCACTTAGGATAATGGCCTCCAGCTCTATCCATATGGCTGCAAAGGACATGATTTAATTCCTTTTTATGGCTGCATAGTATTCCATAGTGTATATGTACCACATTTTCTTTCTCCAGTCCACCATTGATGGGTACCTAGATTGATTCCATGTTTTTACTATTGGGAAAAGTGCTTCAATGAAAATATGAGTGAATATGTCTTTTTTTGTAGAATGATTTATTTTCTTTTGGATATATAACCAGTAACGGGATTGCTGGGTCAAATGGTCATTCTGTTTTAAGTTCTTTGAGAAATCTCTTTAAAATTAATTGTGGTTCTCTAATTGTTAAACTAGCTTCATATAAGCTTGTAAAATCCTCAGTATGTGAAGTTATAATCAGGAATATTTTGATTTTAAATTATTCTCTAAAACAGTATCAAAAGGTCCAGAGATAAAAAAAAAATTATTATTATAAAAGGTCTACAATTCTTTTGCAATAGGAAAAAGAATTTTGTATTCAGGATCTGAGTTAACAACCATTAAGAGAACTTACTGTACATGTTCTGTTTTGCTTTTATTTGTTGTTTTTAGAGTCAGTTATTGGGAAAGAAGGTTGAAAATGAATGTATACATAAAGGATGCAATTATTGGTAAATTAATAATTGCATTAATTCATTTATCCCTTTATGGTTATTGAAACGTTTGGTAGTCAGGTGTGTTAATTTGATTTTTAAAATGTATACAGATCTAGACCTGTGACTTTAAATATAATCTTATGAAATATAGGATAGTTAATAAAATTTTAATTGATAATCAACATTATGGATCAAAATGTTATCTTTCACCATTATGTTTTGCTCATGGAGAGAGTCTTCATGGATTTCTTTCTCACTCTAGGCTCATAGTTTATCACAGATACACAATCTTGCTGATTTTCATAATTTATGAAAGATGGACATGATGGCCTTTATTTTTATCAGTAAGAGAGTAGACTCAGAATATAGTATTTGTTCATAACTAGTTTTTTAAATATACTTAAATTTGAGAGTAGTTTTAGGTTTACAGAAAAGGCATATAGAATTCCTGAATACCCTACATTTATTGTACCCTGCTGTTAACATCTTACATTACTATGCCACATTTGCCACAACTAAGAAACGAACATTGACCCATTACTATTCAATACATCCCACATTCACATTTCATTTGTTTATCTCTAATATGGGTCTTCCGTCCCAGAATGTCATCCAGGATGCCACATTACATTTAGTCTTCTTGTCTCTTGAGCTTCTTCATCCCTTGCCCTGCTCTTTCATACTGTTCTCATCAAAAGCAAGTAACTAAGCAAAGCCCAAGACCAAGGATGGGAGTTAAGCTCCAGTTCTTTGAAGAGGGAGGAGGAGTATCTACATAAATGAGTTGGAATTCTGTACAGGATATTTGTCTTTTCTCCATTTATATTAGTATAGACTCATGGATATTTATTTTGTACTTTGGGTTATAATCCAATACTATGTTATTTATTTTGCCGATAAAATTGTTCTAGCTTTAGACATTAGGAGATCTTTCTAATTGACCTCTGTGTCCCTTTGACATACTCTATCATTATTATTATTATTATTATTATTTTAGAATCTCTTGATTTTCTGGCACTATAAGATGCTGTAGGCTCCTCTTACACATTTCTTGCCCCAGTCCTAGGCCAGCTATTTCTCCAAGAACCCTGGTTTATTTCTTTCTTTATTTATTTATTTTGGAGAGTAGAAATCATGTCTGGGTGTTTCTGGGTATTGGGTATGCTTGCTTGCAAAAGGTTGTTATTTCCTTTATGCCCTGTTAGTAAACAGAGCTGAGAAAGGTATGTACTTACAGTAACCCATGAATGCCTAATCCATGCATGCATATAGATATGCATGTCTGTAATTTCATCTTTGTCTATATCAAGTACTAAGCATAAGTTTATACTTATGTCATTGGTTCTAATTCAGTACCACATGGTTCATTCTAGTCTTTTCCTCTTGCTTGTTTGTAACCTCCCTGTTTAATTGTAAGAAACCTGGCTTCCACCATCTGTTGTCAGTTTACTTGTTGCTCATCTCTAGCAGACATGTAACATAGTTTCAGAATTGTTAACCTGTAACTTGTGAAAGACAGTTTTACCTACTAGAGTACGACGTTTATGTACAATTCTTTCTGTCTTTACTTTTACAGTTTTTAGTCAAAATACCATTTTCCAAAGTTAGATCAGTTCTTTTTCCCCAACCCTTCAGTGAGGTTATGCCATACATTTCTAATACAGTCAGATTATTTTGTCACAGTCCCCATTTCATCTTGTACATCCCTTGCCCTTTTGGCTAATTTGTAAAATTTGTAAGTATTAAGGTTCACTCTGTGCTGTAAAGTTTTATGAGTTTTCACAAATGCAGAGTGTCATGTATCCACCACCATACTATGGTACATACTATAATACAGATTAGTTCCACTACCCTTAAAGCCTCTCTGCTCACAATCTTTTGAGAGTTCCCAGGGGATCTCTTTCAGACTGAAATCTCAGCTTGATCTTTTGTTGGAAAAAAAAACATAAGCTTTGAGTCTTTTATTTCAGGCAATGGTTCTCAGTCTCAGCTGAACACAAGAACTATCTAGAAACCTTTACAAAATACTGATGCCTGATCCTACCTCTAGGTCCTGACTTAATTGATCCCACCTGGTTTAGTTGGTCAGGGTGTAGGTCTGGGTACTAGGACTTTGAAAACCTCCCCAGATGTTCATGGTGTGCAGCAAAGGTTTAGAACTGCTCTGGACTCTTCTATATCTTGTTTCATTCAAGCTGCTTTTTGATAAAAATGCAAATAATTAATTGCTGCATTTACACTACTTTGGGGAATATAATAAATCAATATGTAAGTTTTGTAAATAAGTAATGTAGCAAGGATGAATTTCACACACTAATCTTGTGCAAAAACATATCTATTTTTTTATCTCTAATTGAACTCAAAATGAACCTCAATTTCTCTTGACAACAGCAAATTTAATTTTGACAAGTCAAGGTTACTCAATTACTTTTAGTTCAAAACTCCACTCTTTGGCAGAAAATAGTTGAATTCAGCTTTCCTCTTTCCCTTATCTGTTCATCTTTTCCCTGGGATGACCTACGCTTGGGTCCAGGTGATCTCAGAGGGCAACAGCAGCAGGGAAGGCACATCTAGCGTAGATGCATTTGGTGATCCCCATACAGAGAATTATGGTCCTGCTTCCAGTGGAGAATGTTGGGAGGGAGCAGGTACTGCAGAGCAAAAATGGTTTTAGGGCAGACCTCAGAGAAAGCACCCCTAAGGGTAGCCACTTCCGTCTCTGTCAGCAGCCAATGGGCGTGGAGAAACTCTGCAAGGTTCTCAGGTCAGTTGGAGAGGGGCACAGAAGGTAGTTGCAGACTGAGAGCAGGTGGCCCACCAGAGTCCAAAACCTTGGGCCAAAGGACCCCACAACAGACACTTGGGAGTGAATATAAGCCAGTGGCTGAGTGGGGAAGGCCACTGGATCCCAGAGGATCAGCAGCACCTGAGAATATGGAGGTGATGGTTATGCCAGCCTGGAACATGGCCAGATGCCCTTAGAGAATATCATGTGGTGCTGTCCAGGTTGATGGAACAGAAGCAACAGCAGAAATGGGTGCTGCTGATCCTCTGGGATCGAGTGGCCTTCCCCATCCAGCCACTGGCTTACATTCACTCCCCAGCTGTCTGTTATAGGGTCCCATGGCTCTAGGTTTTGGACTCTTTGGGAGGCCTCCTGCTTTCAATCTACAGCTACCTTCTGTGCCCCTCTCCATCTGACGTGAGAACCTTGCAGACTTCCTCCACACCCCTTGGCTACTAATGGAGATGAAAGTGGCCTCTTTTAGATGTGCTGTCTGCGAGGTCTGCCCTGAAACCATTTCTGCTCCGCTGTAGCTGCTTCCTTCCAGAATTCTCCACAGGAAGCAAGGCCACAAGTCTTCTCTGTTTAGGGATTCCCAAACCCATCTGAGGCTTCCTTAGTATCTTCTGGGGATTTAACCTCCGTATGGCCAAGGAGCCGAGCCCTATCTTTACGTCTAAACTATCATTCACCCTTCCCAGTTACTCCCTTCAGTAGAAAGAAGGCATGGATAGAAAACTAAATCACATTATTATTCCTTCCTCTCCTCTTCCTTGCATCATGAACTCTGTGTGTACTGCCCTCTAGCTTGGCTAATGACATGTAGTGCCAGTATTTTAGAATTAAAACATCATCATCAACAACAACACCAACAGCACCTTTCTCTGTCAAGAATATAACTCTCTTCAAATAACGGGCTTGGGTTTCCAAACTGTTGCTTCTTTTGAGTATTTTCTAAAAATCCATTTAGAAATTCAGTCCCCGTCTATCTTCTAGCTATCTGCCTTCTGTTCAAAGCAGTGAAAGGCACTGAACAAAGTGGTGAAGAACTTGAGGCAAGAAAAATGTGGCAAAGAAAAATCTCTATAGATGTATCAAAACAACACTCCTCTACTATCCTATTGTGGTGTGATATGGACCAAATAAATACTCCAAATAAATTTCAGTTTGGAGTTAGATGGATTTGGAAGGCAGATTTCCGTGCAAGCAGAAATAAAGGCCAATAAGATATATCTACATTTAAAGAACCATAAATCTTTCCACACGTGCAATAGGAAAAGCTGGACATTTATTTGATTCTTGGCTAAAGCTCCAGATCACAGGCAGTCAAGACCTCAGGGTGTAAAAACGGAATATTGATATTTAATCTGTATTTATTCCAGGAAGATTTCACTGCCAAGGTGGCAGTTGGTGAGAGCTGTCCAAAGGGACTTTAGTCAAAGTCTGTTAGATTAAAAAAACAAACAAACAAATATGAATTAAAGCAATTAAAGAAAAAATCCACTAGAAAAACAGATTATTAACTATTTGTTCAGATTCCACAGATGAATAACTCTATCTTTTGTTTTGTCCTCAGCTGGAAAGGCAACTCATCATGCAGAGTGAAATGAGGGAAAGACAAATGGCCATGCAGATCGCGTGGTCTCGGGAATTCCTCAAATATTTTGGAACTTTTTTTGGCCTTGCAGCCATCTCTTTAACAGCTGGGTATGTTTGCTATTGAACAATTTCTTCAATCATTTACTTCTTTTTGTCTTTTCCATTACCATTTTATTATGGCCAAGATAAGACTGGTCCAAAGAGTGTATATAAGCAAAGTAACCTGTTATATCTTAGTCCTTGGGGGTAACTCTGTGAAAGCAAGACAGTAACATTTAATTTAGTTTCTTAGGGTTGCTTCTGTCTTTTTCTCTATGTTATAAGTTAGAGACAGCACCCACTTGACACCAAGATAGAAGGCTTGTACATGTTTATCTCCACAACACCTTAGTGGTATATACCAATCCCTACCCATTTTAAAAAGAAGGAACCTGAGCTTCAAAGTCAAGTAAAGATGAGCAAGTCACAGACTTTGCTCCTGAGAACTGCAGCATCTGGTTAGGGTTATTGGATAAGGAAATCCTATTTCCATAGAATTATCAAATGAATTAAGTAACTTTAAAGGAAAAGGCATTCTTCCAAAAAGCAGGTAATTTTTTTTTCTTTAAGTATACAGGTATGTATTTACAGGTTATTTTTTTTTTGATACTATTTTTTTTTTTTAATTCTTGAAACAGAGCAATTAAAAAAAAGAAGCCAGCCTTTCTGGTCCCTATTGTTCCATTAAGCTTTATCCTCACCTACCAGTATGACTTGGGTTATGGAACCCTTCTAGAAAGAATGAAAGGTAAGTATTTAATAAGCTAGAGTTTCTATTTGCTGATTTATTTTCCATTTCAAGGATCCTTGCTTTAGGAACCCTTGACTTGTAAAGATTCTGACAAGACTCTCTCTTTGAACCTCCAATGACCAACACTTCTGCTCTCTTTCACACAATGGTGTGCTGGAGCCAGCTCATACCAGCTCACAAGAACCAATCACTGTATTTTCAGAGATTGTGTAAGCTGGTTGTTAAACATAGTCATTTAATTTATTAAAACTTATATAAACTTGTAATTAAATTATACCAAATTAATATTAAATTGTGTTTAAAACAAAGGTAATAAATAGAACTCATCTGTTCCTAAATATTTACTATTATCCATATTCTTTGGTTATTTATATCTATTGTATCTACATGATAGAAATGCAGGTATAATATACAGACAAAATAGAGCTACAGTCCAATTTCAGTGACATCCCATTGGTAGCCTGAAATTGGTCTTGGTGGGAGTATTTACACAATGGAAATCTGCAGTTGCCAAATCAAGGCTTGACTTCTTATTTTGTTGATTGTCTACACCAGGGTTTAGCAATTAGTAGCCTGCAGACTGGCCACCTGTTTTCAAAAGTAAAGTTTCATTGAAACATATCCATGCTCATTCATTTATGTGTTGTCTGTGGCTACCTTCCCATTACCATGACAGAGCTGAGTCATGAAACAGAAACATAGGAGCCCACAAGCCTATGGGCCCACAAGTAATATTTACTGTCTGGCCCTTTAAGAACATTTGCCAACCTATGGTCTAGATTTTTAAAATTGATGAAGAAAATGATAATAATGGAGATTAAGCTTAAAAGAGAGCTTTGTTTGTAACTATTATATTGTCAATAGCATAAAAGTTGGTGAAATAGTCTTCTAATATTTAAAAACTATTATCCAGTTCAGCTAAGAAATTGTTCACATCATTCTCAAATAAGTGAAGTCCTGACATTTGTCTTCAGTGAAACAATTCATTGTTTCACTTGTGTCCTACTCATTAGTATACATGAAAACACTAGTCATCATCTATTATACTCTATCATCAACTGCAACATAGGCTGGCTATGGATTCAGGTGTTCCATAAAAATTAATGAAAGCATTCTGTAAGAATCAATTTGCTATGTAGAATTTTACAATAAAGAGTTTTGCACATTTTATTATACATATTTTTATGAATAATATATATATAATAAATTTATATACATTTTATTTTCAGAGAACTGGTTGGTAAATATTCACCAGCACACTGCTTCTGTCACAGAATCCTGGTTTGAACTGCCCTGGAATTTGATACAGCTGGTACAGAAATCGAATAGAAAATTTTAGTGAGAATTTCCTGTTTAAAAAATATTAGAATTAATCAGAAAACTTATCACATTAGAAAACTTAGATTATACTTTTTTTTGCATGTTAATAGTGATGACCCTAAAATACACAATCCCTGTTGGACCGAGTTTATCATCAGTCATTCTATAAACACATGATGAGAATTTACTAACTAGAAGGAAGGCTCTAAAACATCTAGTCTGTCATCAATGGCCAACTTAATTAAATATAATTTTATAATGATTTTTACTTGCTATTTGAGATAGAGGTAAATAAAAAGAGGTATTTGCAGATGATTGAAATGCTCTTATAATTTGAAAACTATGGCCTGTTCTTTTGGGTTTGGAGTACAATTAATAGTATGTTAGAAGAAGGCCAGGTGCAGTGGCTCACACCTGATGCCAGCACTTTGGGAGGTGAAGGCCAGCAGATCATTTGAGTCCAAGATCAGCCTGTTCAATGTGGTGAAAACCTGTCTCTACAAAAAATACAAAAAATTAGCCAGTGCACACAACCTGTAGTCCCAGCTACTCAGGAGGCTGAAGCACAAAAATCACTTGAACCCAGGAGGCAAAGGCTGCAGTGAGCTGAGACTGTGCCACTGCACTCTAGCCTGGGCAACAGAGCTAGACACCGTCTCAAAAAAATAAAATAGGGTGTTAAAAGAGGGGTACTCACAGAAAGTGTTATCTTTTATTCCCAAGGGAAACTTATGAAATGTAAACATGTAATACAATTTTTTAAAATGTGCTAAGTAGTCTTCAACAGTGAAAGCTAGCAAATGTCATTGGGCCCAAGAAATTAATGCATTTTGTAGCTCTTTGAAAGAAGAATTGTTTATAAAGATGTATATATTTGTATTTGTATGCATACAGACTAAATTACATTTAATATTATTTTGAGTATTTACAGGTAATGTCAGGTTGAAGATGAGCTTTTCTTAAAAATTAGAATTTGTAGTAAACTTTACTTTCTCTCTTGTCTCTTATATTAAAGGGCAATAGAAAAGACTACATGTGGGTTCTCTACCGCAAATCCCTCCAAACAGAATTAATACTAATCCTGACTTTGGTTCAAGGGAAAAAATTATTTATCTTGATGTTCTTTCTCTTCTACATCTCCTGATTTATTTATGGGTTTTCAGAATTTATCACTATGTTTCCTCTGGGAAGTGTATTACTTCTCCTGAGGAAAATGTTTAAGTGTGAGATTGAGGACGTGACTTACACAGTGTTAGAGCCTTTTAGGGGCTATAGCAATCAGGCTTTGTCACAAATTGCTGATGATCCCTTTGTCACCTCGTGTATTTCTGTACTTTATTTAAGGTGAAGCTGAGAACATACTGGAAACAGAAAAGAGTAAATTGCAGCTGCCAAGAGGAATGATCACTTTTGAAAGCATTGAAAAAGCCAGAAAGGAACAGAGTAAATTCTTCATAGACAAATGAAATCATGTTTACCAATCAAATCTCAAAGCACAGAATTATTAACTTGAATCATGGTTTTTATGATTTTTTAAATGCTCAAGATTTTGATATTATAGATTTTATTTTAAAATATTAAAATGCAAGATGAGTTTTGAGCTATTTTAAAATAAAATTTATAACATTCAACACAAAATCATGCAGGTGCTCTAACTTTCAGATTTCCTCTCTCTGTGTGCATTACAAATATCTAAGTGTAAAATTAATAAATTGTTTTGAATTCCTGGAA
>PVKP010038549.1:0-12364 GCA_004027715.1 Plecturocebus donacophilus
TGTTTTTGTTTGTTTGTTTTGTTTTGTTTTTTTGAGGCAGGGTCTCACTCTCTGGCCCACACTGGAGTGCAGTGGTGCAATCTTGGCTCACTGCGACCTCCGCCTCCCAGGATCACGTAATTCTCCTGCCTCAGCCTCCTGAGTAGTTGGGATTACAGGTGCCCACCACCATGCCCAGCTATTTTTTGTATTTTTTAGTAGAGTTGGGGTTTCACCATATTGGCCAGGCAGGTCTCAAACTCCTAACGTCAGGTGATCCGCCCACCTCGGTCTCCCAAAGTGCTGGGATTACGGGTGTGAGCTGCCGCACCCGGCCAACCAATTATGTCTTAAGCCAAGAGGGACTGTATTGGTTCAGTGAGCCTTTCCATGTCAGGGACTTTGTTTTAAGGACTGCTGAAATCAGGCCCAAGCAATGCCCTCAGGGCAGGCTTTCTCTCCACCTCTCAGACCTGATTTCGGTAGGTGGCTTCATTTCTGGCTCCATTTGTTGGAGCTCTCCCAGGCACTGGTTGCAGCAGCAGCGCCAAATTCACCTCCTCAGGTAAAATTCAGAGAAAAATCAACTCTCCCTTCAATTTCTCCCACAAAAGCCTGATATTCACTCTGATTGGACTGGCTGATGTCATGTGTCCTGGCCTGAGCCAATCATGGTGGCCAGTGGAATGCAGCGCACTGAGTGGTTGGCCCTGAGCCCCAACTCCATGGGGCTGATGCCACACCCAAACCACGTGGGCTGAGAAGGAATTGGGAGCCAAGGTCTGAAGGAGGAAAAATGGATGTTGGTGAGGGGAGGATGACAAACTGCACATTCTTCTACATGTAGTCACATTCCTCCCAGGAACATTTCCATTTTGGCAGGAGCTAAAGCCTTACAACAAAAGAATCTCAACAGGATCCCTAATCGTGGCATTTCCAGCACTCTGCTTGGGAAGGCCACACTCTGAATGACCCAGCTTCGTCACACACCACACTGCTGTGGACCCCTAGGTGAGTGCACATGACATCGACCTGTTCTCCCACACAAGCAGGCATACAATGTGTGCTTCACGTGTAAACTGTAGCAGAAAATCAGGGTGTTGACATGATTGATATCCACATAATTAGCCACTTTGGTGCATGTGATAGATCTGCACAGGATTATCTACTTCGATACCTATGTGATTGATCCCCATGTGATTATCTGCCATGTAGACACACCCTTCCCTGCTTCTAATGCAATTACCTTCTTCCAGATAGATGAAATTGAAGCCCACGTGATGACTTGCTCCAGATACACACGATTGATGCCCATGCAATTATCTAACACAATGATATGCCAGTGATTGATGCCCATGTGATTATCTGCTAAGATGATACCCGTGCAAATGAAAATTGGCAAGTCCTGCAAGCTCTAATAATCACCCTCACCAGCATGTGAAAACCAACTGCTAAGACTTAAGAAAGGCTCGTCTTTAAAAATAAAAAGGCCACTCATACACTAAGTGTATGTGTGTGTAAATGTGTGTATATCATGCAATATATGTGTATATATTTATATATGTATAAATATATATGTGAGAGATATCCATCTTTTTGTAGTGTTTGAAGTAAAACTTTGAATAGGACTATAAAAATTAAATAGATGTCAAAGTTCTTTCCAGCTTTATAATTCTCAGATTTAAGAGTCTAATAATAACTGAAAAACCATTACTGATTTCACAGAAAATGGCAGACATTTATTCACTCATCGATTTGTGTTTCTGTTCATAGACGCTGGTTACGAGTGACTTTTTGTCCTTCTGGTGACCATATAAGGAAACCAAGGGTAGGGAATTACTGATACCATGAACCACGTACAAGGGAAGTGAGGTGCTGACATGTAAATCAGGAAGGCCTCATTTCCAGCACCAGTGTGTGCATGGGTAATGTGGACAAGGCCACGCTCAGTTTTACTTCCTTCCCAGCCTCCATTGCCTTTCCCTTAAAAAGAAACAGTCTCTAAGTAATAGCATGTTTGACCATTTCTTGTTTCCTTTCCCCAATTCACTGTTCTTACTTTTGAGAAAAGCATGTAATGTCCCCATACAATTTGATGGTTTTCTTTGTTACTGTCAAAAAAATGTTAATCCATGAAGAGTCCCTTCCCAGGTTATGTTAATTCAGCTGCCTGTTTTATAATAGGATTATGTTTCCCAGGATTTAAAAATCCCACTTGTTAACTACCAAATATACTTCTACAGCAGCTATAAAAATCTAATTTAATCCCTATTGGCATTAACGAAATAGCTGAGGTACAATTTATGTCTAACTACACTCAACACCCTACAACCTCCAATAAATATATAACATTTCTTTTGAAGTTATAAAAGGAAACTGTTCAGTGGGATAACTGCAGTCTCGTGGGTCCAATCATGCAGTATCTCTAAGGCAGAACAAATGTTGTTTACATACGGTAAGGATTATGAGGAAAGTTTGTTTAAACAGATTAATGCATGTTTACATGTATTAATACTCTCTTTTACATCATGCAAATTCGAGTGAAAATGATCTTCATTTCTTTCATTGGAAAATAATTACAGAGGGAGCCAACTGTTTGCTCTGTTACCATTTAGTTTAAGAATCTAATTAGGTTAGAATAAATTTCAGAATAGAACACTCACCAAACTTGAGGAAGGCCAATACTACATTTCACTTTACAAAGGGGAAAGGCACTTTTTGCTGAATGAGTGAAGATGATGGAGGGGGAATGAGCCCAAACGTGATCCTGTGGGCCAAAGACAGCAGTAAGCAGATTCTCTTTTGTTTCTGGGTCTTCATTCTTATATTACTCTCTCTTCAAAAAATGGAATTGAGATGACATTAAAGGGCCTTCTGGGAATGCAAAATTTGAGCACAGTGAAACAGAGACATATTTCATCTCCTGTCTCTCCCCCTCCCTCCTTCTTCAGACAGGTGACTATGGGGAAGCTTATGGTAAGCCAGATGGGAACAAAGAAACACTGGCAAATATCGTTTCAAGATGAAGGAGAGGAAAACAAGGAGGCTGACACGTAACATATCAAAGAATATCCAGGCACTCAAGTTGAACATGAATCTCAGGGCAGTCCAACCTCTTTAAAGATGCAAATTGCAGTCAAACACAGAAAACAGTAGGGTTCTGTTTATCCTTTCACAAAGGGTGCAAACTGCTAATCAGGCTCCATTGCTGGGCTGGCCACTTTGTTTATCAATAAACAGGAAGACAGTTAGACTATAATTTTCCTGCCTAGTACTGGTAGCCAAAAGGACATGCTGGCAGCTTGGTAGTACTGAGTTCCAGTTGCATCAAAACCCAATTATTATTGTAATAATGTATGGGTGTTTGCAAGTTGCACAGGCGTGCTACACATGTCCACAAAATCACGTGAAACATATTGGCAGAGAACGAGCTTGGTGATACACGGACTAAGGGGGGCTGTCAAAATAGGCCTGGTCCTCCAAGAGCTCAGCTGTGGAGTGTTGCTTAAAAACACACACACATGCACACACACCCCTAACACGGCAGACATACAAATCTTTTACATATTAATACAACACAATAAAAACATAATTTGATTAAAATCAAACAACAAACAGGCAATAATAAACTCAGCTCCAAAACTAGAAATTTGGCTGGAGTATTTTCTAATTGCTACTACAAGTTCTGTTAACATGGAATGCTTATACATCCTCTAAAAGAGACAGTTCGGAGTTATTTTTAAGTCAGTGAACTACCTTTCTGAGATACAATAAGATCTTAAATCTTAAATACTGTGTAAGATCCCAAATCTCACATATAACAAAAATTCAGTCATACATGTATTTAGGCATTCAAATTGCTCAACTCATGACTTCAGCTCTTTCATTTTTGTCTCTACACATGCATCTATAAAAGACTCTGAACTCTAAATAACTCCCAAAATGGGGCATGACAAATATAAACTAAAACGGGACTACAATTTCTAAAACACGGTGCTTCTATCAGTTGTGAAATAATAGCAAATTAGTAAGTTTCCATATAGTGATCACATGTAACACATTAATTCATAAAATATTTGCTGAATGCCTACTACATCTCAGGCACCCTGGTAAGCAATGGGGGATACGATGGCACCCTCTTCATAAAGCCAAGAGCCTACCAAGGGAAGCAGGTGTGAAACAAATGATTACATTAGGGTGCAGCCTGTCTGGATGGAGTAGGTGGGCTGCTCACTTTTGCTTGTACCCAACCAGTCTACACTCCTGTGTCTGGCTCTCCAAGATGGCACCCCACAGCAGCCTGCTTCGCAACTTGAGATGGGGAGCCTTGGCTCACTTCTGCTAAGATGATATCAGACAAGTGAAAATTCAGCAGATTTTGTGTGGCTCTGCTAATAACCCTCACTAGCAAATGTGGTGATCAAAAATGCAGCTCTGGTGTACAGACTGCCTGGCTTCCTTGCTTATTAGCTGTGTGATCTTGGGCCAGTTTGTTAACCTCTCTGTATTTCACTTTCCTTGTCTGTCAATAGGGACAATAATATGCACCTCTTTCACAGAGTTGCTATGAACATGAAATGAGTTAACCCCATGCAGAGCACTTAGAAATAGTGCTAGCACACAGGAAGTACTCCCTAAATGTTCTCTAGAATCAATCCAAGACTACCTTCAGCACCATGGTCAGCTCCACCGTCTGGCCCTCTTAGGAAGGGGAGAGGCTGGAAAGAATTATTGTGGGAACTGCCTTTGGTTTAGAATGGGCCAAAATTCAAGGAGGCCACTGTCCTCCAGCCAAACCCAGGAAAGAGATGTGTTAATACCCACCCTACCTCTGGACCTCGAAGTTGAAGGCTGATGCATGCAGCACGTCTCCAGTGCAGTAGCCCAATCATGGCTTCCAGCACAGGGATGTGAAAATGTGAAGCAGCCCAATCATGACTTGCCAGCACAGGGAGCCATGACGGCCCCAACCAGTGGAAGTTCCTAGATTTGTTCTCCCTAATCCTCTTATGTCTTGACTACAAACTTGGGTTCTCATACCCACTTCAGGCTCCCTTTGCTCTAACTACATGGACAGTTTTTCTGTTTTTGTTTTTGTTTTTTTTTTTCCATTTACTGGCCCTCTCTACTTTGCTTTCCCCTATGTCCCTATTCATCCATAGCTCTAGGAAAGAGAAGTTCTTGACAGCATTCTGCCCTGCCCCGTGCCCTGCAGGCCTGCACCAGTTGAGCCAGGTTATCGGCCTTCCCTTGCAAAATGGAAGGGGGCTTAGATGAAACGCTCAGCAGAATGCCTATTGGTGTTCAAAACCCTAGTTTTATTTTTCCACCGCAGGAGGCTCCAATAATTCACCTTCCAATTCTTGAATAGTCTTTGGGAAACCAAAGACAAAACTGGCCTTTTGTCTCTGGCCAGCTCCCCGGCTAATCTTTCTCTCTAGGCTTTTCAGCTCTTCTGACCAATGTCTAGGGAGATTTTTTGCTTTTTGTTTTTTTGATACAGGGTCTCACTCTGTCATCTAGGCTGGTGCGGTGGCATGATCATGGCACACTGCAGTCTCAACATTTTGGGCTCAAGCTATCCTCCCATCTCAGACTCCTAAGTAACTGGGACCACAAGCAGAGGCCACCACACCTGGGTAGTTTTTGTTTTTCGTAGAGGTGGGGTTTCACTATATTGCCCAGGCTGATCTTGAACTTCTGGCCTCAAGTGATCCTCCCTCTTCAGCCTCCCAAAGTGCTAGGATTATAGGTATGAGCCACCTTCCCTGGCCCTAGAAAAGTCTTTTTGTTTTGATTATCTGGAGTTAATCAATAACTTGCCGAAGAATATGTGGCTTCTTAGACTACACTTGGCTGAGAATTCAGAACCCAATTGTTAACTTTTAGAGGTTAATGCCTGACCAATAAGTGGCTAACACAATTGCACTGCATGGAGAAAACTGCAAAAACATATTTAAAATGGCATATATTTAGTAGAAAGGCAGGCTACGTCTTAATTCCTGACTTGACATTTGCTCCTCACAAGCCACACTTTCCTCCTATCAGCAAAACACTATACAGCCTGTATAGCTGGTATCGAATAAGATTTAAACCACCACTACCACCATCCTGAGAAGCTTTGATGTGTTTAAAAACACATGGCAAAAATATGACATTATTGCTGAACTCCATCTCTAAATCAGAATATTAACTTATCACTAATTTATTATTAAAAACATAGTATTTAGGCTGGGTGTAGTGGCTCACGGCTATAATCCCAGCACTTTGGGAGGCTGGCAAACGGATCACCTGAGGTCAGGAGTTCTAGATCAGCCTGGCTGACATAGTGAAACCCTGTCTCTACTAAAAATACAAAAATTAGCTGGGCGTGGTGACATATGCCTGTAATCCCAACTACTCAGAAGGCCAAGGAATGAGAATCGCTTGAACCCAGAAGGCAGAGGTTGTGGTGAGCTGCGACAGCGCCACTGTACTCTAGCCTGGGCAACAGAGCATGACTCCATCTAAAAAAAAAAAATAATAATAAAAACATAGTATTTAATACTTTGTTATAAATTATGGCCAATGAAATTTTTGAAACCTGAAAAAAATACTATGTTTTGATATGAAGCATGTTCTCTGCCTGATTTCATATTATCTCTTTATTTTGGCAGTGGTTATAGATACTTGATTCTTTTTTTTTTTTTTTTTTTTTCTGAGATGGGAGTCTTGCTCTTGTCAACCCAGGCTGGAGGGCAGTGGCGCAATCTCGGCTTACTGCAACCTTGTCCTCCTGGGTTCAAGTGATCCTCTTGCTTTAGCCTCCCGAGTAGCTGGGATTACAAGCATACGCCACCATGCCTGGATAACTTTTGAATTTTTAGTAGAGACAAGGTTTCGCCATGTTGGCCAGGCTGATCTCAAACTCCTGACTTCAGGTGATCTGCCTGCCTTGGCCTCCCAAAGTGCTGGGATTACAGGTGTGAACCACAGTGCCTGGCCACACACTTGATTCATTAGTCATGGATTTAGCAAACCATAACCTCTCAAATTTATTTTGCAAAAATCACCTGTGGTCCTGGTCCAAAGGAGAGATTTTAATTAGTAGCTATATTTGGAATAAGTAAGTTTAATGATTTTCACTATAGTCTCCAAGCTATTTCTTACTTCATATTAGAGGAAATGGCTACAGTTTCCACATTTATAAAGCTTTGAATCATTTAAGCTGCATTTTCTTTTCTTTTTTTAAATTTAATCTTAATTTTGAGCTGGAGCTCAAAGATCTGTTCTATTGCCTAGGCCTGGGCTTTCTGTAGCCAGATATATCACATTATAGATCATACTCAGTCTGACTTAATTGGATTCCTAGGAATTGCAGGAAAAGAAATAACTGGCAATTTAAAGCCTGCATCTCTTTGTAAAGAGACTTTGCTGAGCTCATTAAATGGAAATTGCTGACTATTATGACCCTAATAAAGATATTTGAATCCTTGCATTAAGAAGATGCCTGGCTTAAAGAATAAAACAGTGAGAAAAAAATTTTTGATTTTTGTTTATTTTTTAACAATTACTGGTCAAAAGGGGAAAGGTTATTTAAGGGTATGAAGAGATTAATAGAAGACTGAAAACACTTTACGACTTTTATAAAAACCTGGATAGGTTTTTATATCAGAACCTTTAAGGATCAAAAAGACCTTGCAGAGTTCCTAAGCACAGTTCAGCTTTCCATACTGTTCCAGAAAGACTCATAGATACCCGAATTCCTATTGAAGAAATCTCCCAAGCTCTTAAGTCTTTTAATAAAGGCAAGGCACCTGGGAGAGGAGCCTTCCCATCCTAATCTCACACCCCTATTGAAGAGGAGTTGGCTCCCCATCCCCCTGTATACATTTAATCATGCCCTGCACATTAGTTCACTGGCTCGCCATGGGGAGAATACACCTAGCCACTCTACTAATTTATTTCAGCAAAAGTGACAGTACTGAGGAATTTAAAAGTTTGCCAAATGAATTCATGTATGTGTACAGTATGCCTATGTAAGCATAAATGGGGCTTTAGGGTCTATGTACTCTGTGTGTATGTACACACACACGCACACAAAAAGAAGTGTAAATGAGACCGCACATAGAAAGAATACATACACTAAAGTGGCAAGGATCCTCCATCTGTATGGTATTACAGTCCAACCCAAGAGTTAACTGGTTTAAAATGATGTATCAGGAAATCACATTTACATTAATCAAAGAGTAATAATAAGCCAATAACTTTGATTGATATTGGGTGTTTCTTTCTGAGCAACTCACTGACAAATAGAGTACCTCCCTGGTTCTGCAGTCTGACAGGTAACTACAGGAGTCCTCGTAGGAATTACAGTCTGGGGAAGAGGCCCATAGGATGGGGCTCACTGTGGGGGTCACAGTTGCACTCCCTTCTCCTCTACATGGCCTCCAGGTGTTCTCATCTCCACAACCACTCACGCTTCTTTAGGCCTTGGCATGTACTAATACCCTGGAGGCGTGACAGGAGCAGAAGCATTCAAAGAGCATGGCCCAGTTGAGAAGATCCAGGGGTAGGGGATGGGGTGGGATGTTGAGGGGAGGGGCTGCCGAAGCACTGGCTGCCATGTAGAAGGCATTTGCCTTCCTCTTGTGTTCACGGTGGAAGGCAGCTGCAACAAAGCGGCCCTCTCAGCTGCCCCGAGTTCTCTGCCACGTGGAGCAGGTGGCTGTGAAAAGAGCCACTGCTCTGGTCCCCACTCAACCAGGTGCTTCCCTCACCCCTCTACTGAGGGCAGCCAGCTCTCCCCAGACAATCCCAGTCCACCCGCGGCTGCCCTCCCATCCCTGTGTTTCCCACGGTGGGGAAAGGTCACAGTGTGTGGGTCTTGCTCAGTGCCCGGCCTCCGGCTTAGCTCCCACTTGCTCTGAACTGTCCTTAGGCAAGATGGTGCTGCCTTCTCTGGACTTTCTCTTATTCCCTTTCTTCCAAGAACTGCTCAAGTATCTGGCACAATAATGCAAAGTAAAAATATATTGCTTAGCAGTTCGAGAAAGCAATTTATTTTTCTCTCTGGCTTCTGGAGGGAAAAATAAATAAATAAATAAATAAGATCTTTCTAAAATGGCTGTTTCCCGCCTCTTGTGTTAAGAAATCTATATAGTTTAAATGGCAAAGTGGCTTTTTTCTGGCATTAGAGTCTTTTGTCTACTATAGTTGAGGGGGAAGGTTAAAAAATAGCAAAATTGTAGGAACAGGCATGGTGGTTCACGCCTGTAATCCCAACACTTTGGGAAGCCGAGGCGGGCGGATCACTTGAGGTCAGGAGTTCAAGACCAGCCTGACCAATATGGAGAAACCCCAGCTCTACTAAAAATACAAAATCAGCCAGGCATTGTGGCACATGCCTATAATCCCAGCTACTTGGGAGGCTGAGGTAGGAGAACTGCTTGAACCTGGGAGGCAGAGGTTGCAGTGAGCCGAGATTGCACCATTGCATTACAGCCTGGGCAAAAAGAACAAAACTTTGTCTCAAAAATAAAAAAATAAGCAAAATTGGACAGGCACGGTGGCTCACACCTGTAATCCCAGTTCTTTGGGAAGCCGAGGCAGGCAGATCATGAGGTCAGGAGTTCGAGACCAGCCTGGCCAACACAGTGAAACCCCGTCTCTACTAAAAATACAAAAAGTAGCCAGATGTGGTGGTGTGCACCTGTAGTCCCAGTTACTCAGGAGGCTGAGGCAGGAGAACTGCTTGAACCCTGGAGGTGGAGGCTGCAGTGAGCAGAGACCACATCATTGTACACCAGCCTGGGTAACATTGTATTCCAGCCAGTGTACTCTGTCTCAAAAAAAATAACAAAGAAAAAAAAAAAGCAAAATTGGCAAACTCCATGATATTTAGAGAGAAAACCTATCTGTTCCAATATATTATCCTATGAGAGTTAGACTCTAAGGTAATTATCAATACCAGTAAGTCTTGGCATTCTAAGCAATCACCAGAGACTTGAACTGATGCTCTCAGACCCTTGTTCCGGAGCACAGTTAAGACAATGGCTATTTATGGATTTAACAGATGTTCACATAGTACTTATTATGTGCTGGGCACAGCTCTAAGCACTTTACAAATGTCAGCCCCTTTAATCTAATTCTGTGGGGTGGAACACTACTCTTACTGTCCTTACTCTTTATTTTACAGAAGAGGAATGGAGGTACCAAGATGTGGAATTAATTTCCCTGAGGTCACATTGTTAGGACAAAATGTTATCAGAAACCAGACACAGTAATAGGCAATATGGCTTCAAAGTTCCTATCAAATTATGTTAAAGAGCTACCTTAAGGAACACACTCTTTAACAATGACACCACTGCTTTAAAAAAAAAGACACTATTTATGTAGCACTTGAGAGTTTACAAAGTGCTTTTCTGTTTGAGCCTCACAGCTGGCCCTGTGGTGGGTGGTGTGTCTTTCATTACCACCAACCTCATGGGACAGATTAAAGAAACAGAGGCTCCTGAGATTACAGAACTCAAATTCCCTGGCTAGCAGATGTCAAAACTGGGAAATTTAAATGAGTTTTCTGTTGCCAAGCCCTCTACCCTTTCCACTAAATCAGACTGTGGGTATCAAGTTGCCCATAAGTGACATTCTAGACTTTATTAACTTAGGTTCCCAAGAAAACGCCTTCCTCAAATCACAATTCTGAGTTACTCTTTTGGTTTAGACTCTGAAAAGATCTCTACTCTTTACAAGCTAAATTAGAAAAAAATAGTATTATGTTCATGTAAGTGGTTTCTGTGCTTTAGAAGCAGCCGTTTCTTAGGAGCCATTGGTGGGTATGCCTCATCCAAACATAGAAACAGACCTAAAAACAAAAAGTTATAGGATGTGGAAAACAGGACATTGATTACAAGGGAAAGGTGAAGAGAATCCCCAGAATGGTGGGGAAGGGAGAGTTCAGGATTCCAGTTGTGCCACTGCCTGAAGGACCAGCAGCCCAGACTTCAAGGGACTGGATGGTTTAGGGAGGAACTCCTCTAAGAAATGAACTGATAGAATGCAAGATGCTTCTGAACATACAAAGGGGAGATTCAGACAATTAGTTATGAAGTGAGTACTGAATCAGTGACAACTTAATAGAAAACTAAGTCAGAAAAAAAAAAAAGGCAGTTATGAACTCCACCTCCATGGAAAACAATGGGTCAGGCAGAAACAGAAAGATAATCAGTTTATTACTATATAGTTCAGCTCTAAATAGTTTTTACACTGAATACTAATCCTACTACAGTTACAAGAGAATTGTAATGGGAAACTGGAGGATGGGAAAGGTTCACGCATGGCAGAGACATGGAGGAGAGGGAGGAGTGATAAATCCTCATTCTCCATAGTGAGGAGTCAATATATCATGCCTGAAATTGAAAAAAAGATTAAGAAATATATTAGAGATATTGAAGAATGGCATATGAATAAGCTACAGCAGGTAAAAGGGATTGTCTCTGGAGACACGGAAACTGATTAATGGTTGGGGTTGCTTTATAACTGTAAGGCCGATAGCCTCGCCAGGAGCCGGATGGGTAGCACCCACCCCCTCTGCGCCTGATAACACTATTATCAGCAGGCCGGACATCTGTGTTATCAGGCCGGACATCCTACTTAGCACCTGCCTTCTCTGTGCAGGCTCCCCACACCCACTTCTGCATTCCACCCCCAGCCCCACACTCAGCACTAAATCATGCTCTCAGCCCTGCCAAAATTCAAAAATCCCGCGGAGAGCCTGACCAATGGCAGCTCGCCAAGTCCAGGTCCAGTCTCTCTATGGCCAATACAATTGCCCATGCTTTGTCTCCCCACTGATCAATCTACTGCCTTCGCCTGCCCACCTATCGATAGCCCCAGTGGACGACCAATAGCAGCTCGCCAAGTCCAGGTCCAGTCTCTCTATGACCAATGCAGTTGCCTATGCTTTGTTTCCCTACTGACCAATCTATTGCCCTCACTCCCTATAAAACCCCATGCCCAGAATGGCCGGGCGCGACTTCTCTGGCCCCTCTTCTTCGGACCACAGAACCTCGCCCAGGAGCTGAATAAACTGGAATTTGACTTTTCTGATATTGGTCTCAGTTTCCTCACTTTGATTTCGACAATACACCTTACAATAACTATTTGGCTCTTTAAATAATGTACAAGAATGAATTTTAGAGGCTGGGCACAGTGGCTCATGCCTGTAATCCCAGCACTTTGGGAGGCTGAGATGGGCAGATCACTTGAGATCGGGAGTTCAAGACCAGCCTGACCAACATGGAGAAACCCCCGTCTCTCCTAAAAATACAAAAACTTAGCCGGGCATGGTGGCACATGCCTGTAATCCCAGCTACTTGGGAGAATGAGGCAGAAGAATCACTTGAAC
>PVKP010038550.1:0-20791 GCA_004027715.1 Plecturocebus donacophilus
CAGCCTAGACAACATAATGAGACCCCATCTCGAAAAATGAATGAGTTCATTAAAAAAAGACACAATCTTTTATAATATGTGATGTCTTAAATTCCTTGTAGAAAATGTCAATAACAAGAAATGGCAATACTCAAAAATCATAAATACAAGAGATTAGTAATGCACGGCAGTAGCGATAAATATTGTAAATATTATATATATATACATAGCATTTATTTTTCATTGAATTAAGATTCTCCTCCTTGGAAAAATGTACTAAAATCAAGTCCTAGTAAAACCAGATATAATTTTTCATTTATACCAATAAAGAAAAGTAGAAAGATCAATAAGATCAATCTTTCACCTACATTTAAGTTCCAAAGATCTCTTCCTCCTTCTCCCCTCCTAGTAAATACAATTTTATTTACAACAACCTCAAAGGCTGCTTGATGGTCAATACATCTAAGCTGACAAACATAAGGTGAGATGAGGGATGGAACAGTCCACTGAATACAAGAAACAAAAATTTATCTCTGGTCGGTCCTGTATTCTTTGGATATACAGCCAGAATACCATAGATTCTACTTCAGAATAGTTACTGAAGTCTCTACAGTAACTTATCCAATATTAGAATAAAAGACATGATTCCAGCAATACCTGCCAACATTCATTTCTTCGAAAGCAATGGATTAACTGTTACTCTACTGATGTATTAACTCTTATGCAATGTCTTTAATAGACTGCTGCAAACATGACTACCGTATTTCTACAATAAAGGAAAATTTTAAATTCAGTAACTAATAGAACCAACAAAAAAATCATAAAGTGAAAGAAAAAACACAGTGCTACAGATGACTACCCATTCTCTAGCCTTCTATTAAAAGTAGGAAGTTTGAGGCTGGACACGGTGGCTCATGCCTGTAATCCCAGCACTTTGGGAAGCCAAGGCAGGCGGATCACCTGAGGTCAGAGTTCAAGACCAGCCTGAATAACATGGCAAAATCTCATCTCTACTAAATATACAAGAATTAGCCGGGTGTGGTGGCAGTGCAGCTGCTCGGGAGGCTGAGGCAGGAGAATCACTTAAGCCCGGGAGGCGGAGGCTGCAGTGAGCCAAGATCAAGCTGCTGCACTCCAGCCTGGGCAGCAAAGTAAGACTCTGTCCCCCGCCCCCCCTCATCTCCCCACAAAAAAGGAAGTTTGAGTCAAGTGAAAAATTACAGAACCCAGAAAGCTGAAAAATTATAAAAGCAATAATCCAATAAGGACAGAAGGCTAAATACTGAAGAATTATGGCTCTGAAGAGGATTTTGATCATTTTGTACTCATTTTACAGAATAGTAAAACGAAAGCCAGAGAGATTAATTTTCCCAGCTCAAGAAATAAGAGACATATTAATACATTATGACCATAAAAATTAAAGTTTTAATAAATTCATGCTCATTCTCAGCATGAATTTAAATAACAAAAGAGATACACAGGAAAATGCATTAAACCTCGTCAGAAGAGTGATCTAAATTCTGTATAGTTCGGGGTATTCCTTTAGACAAATAGCTCATGGTTTTCTCATTTGTAACCTGAAGACACAAGATTGGTTGTATATTCAAAATGTATACCATTTAAAATGTTACAAATCTGAAATTCTTCTTTATGAAAATTTAAAGTTTCAGCTTGAAACAGCTACATACCCCAATATATAAAACCAATTAGGAAAGCCTATGGAGTTCTAAGGAGCCAGGTAGTCCCATTCTGAAAAACAGGCTTAGAATGAGTAACACTTTTCTTCTCATTATTCAGAAAGCTCAATCAATTGAGAGCTGAGTATGTATGGTCAGGGAATGGAAAGAAACTGACTTTTCACCTTGTTTTAGGCAGCCACATATGACAGCTCTAAAGCTAAGCAATGGTTACTTTAGGAACTTACATGAAACTGAAATAACAGAGATTTTCAACAATGAAGAAATTAGGAGGCATACAGAATCAATGTTCTTTAGAAAGTAGCATATCAAACATGGGGGAAAATTCACATAATTAGTTCAAAGTATTACCCCAAAATGGTATAATATTGTAATGCTTTGGGGAAATCAGTAAAAAACAAATACACACACACACACTCTCTCTCTCTCGCTCGCTATATATATATATATATACACACACACACACAAATATACTTATATATAAAACATATATTTATATATAAAACAAAGATTATATATGAGACTATATATTTATATGTATGTAAAATGTTGAGTAATGTACTTTTTATGTGATTGACTTAAAAAGGGATTAATATCATGTATAAATGCAATGAGCCTTAAAATACAATTTACTGAAATATTTTTATACTAAAAACTTTTTGAAAATCTCTGACCTTTCCAGAATCTAGTATCTTCTGAAAGTCTTCCATTGTATTAGCCACAACCATATGAGTCTTAAGGTCTTCAGAAGCCCTACCAAACAAAATTAGAATACATAATTGTTCTCACAGATATGACAAAGTTTTATAAAACACATAATTAATGAAAACATAAGAACCTGGCAGTCAGAAGGACTCAATTTGAATCTCAAGTCTGTCACTCACAGTGACTACTGGTATATCACAGTTATCATTGCACTACTGTGAGCCTTAAATGCATGGGAAATTTGTTACACACACAACAGGTGATCATAACTTTTGTTACTGCTGTTAAATCTCTAATGACCAACATTCTTTTTCTGGCATTAACACATCATCTATGGGAGTGTTGTTTTTTAAACCTCCCTGGTCTTAAACATTTCCAAATTCAGAGGAAATATAAATAAAAGATACATATATATTATATTTATCTTACATCAGTATATAAGTGCCCTTATATAAGATGCAGACACTACCCTCTCCCAAACTGCGCCCCTATCCTCAGTGGTAGTGGGCCTTCCTCTCTGCTTTCTGCTCCAAGTAAGCAGGAAAGAAATAAGGTGCCAAAGCTAAGCCACTGATCTGGTGCCTCTGCATTGAGACCTGTGATTCTGAAAGACTCTCTCCATCAGTGAGGGCGGCCCTAAGGACTTCCTCTATCCCTCATTCCCAACCATAATCAGGAGGTTCTCAGCCTTGGCTATATTATAATCCCCTGGGGGAGCTTTTAACAGTATAGTTGCCAGGCCCTCTCCAGACAAATTAAATTAGTATCTCTAGGAAGGCATTGGTATTTCCTAAAGCTTCCCAGGTGCTGCCAATGTGTACCCAGCAGATGATGGTCAATGCCTTAAGCCCTCGTATTTATATCTCATAAAAACTTAGATCTATATGCAGCTATTTATTTGGAATTTTTTCATTTTTTCTATAATTAAAAAAATAAAAATAAATAAATAAACCTAGATCTAAAATTAACGCAAATTAGTCCAGGGGACAGAAACTGGATCATTGCAAACCTAGTAAGAAGCAGATGGCGCTTAGAAAAATAACTATAATAGAAGTAAAAAACCCAGAGAGTGGTCAATCAAGCAGCATGAAGGCTCAGAGGGAGGAAACAATCGCTTCCAATTGGGGCAACCCCAAATATTCCTTGGTATAAAGGTTGTAGAAGATTTGGAGAGAGACATAAGCAATTTTGAGAAACTACCTTGTGAAAAGAGTGACATGGATGTCTTCCAAAATAGCTTGAAGTTTAGTCTCTGCCTCATTTTCAGCAACTGTCAGCTTTTCTCCAGTATCTCGTCTGACAGCTACAAACTGACAGTTCTTCATATCACGTGGCCCAACTTCAAGTCTAATGGGAACTCCCTATAAGACAAAAAAGGCAGTTAAAATGATATATGAATGGCTCCAGTTGAATATACAGATGTAATTCATGGCTTTATCTACAGTAAATTATATAAAAAATAATAAGAAAATAAAGGCATAGAAAAACAAGGGGGAAAAAAACAGGTAATACTGCTGAGATACTATAGAAACCTATTCCAGTAAGAAGGCATAAACCTAAAGAAAAAAATCTACTACACTTTAGTGGTTCTAAGGAAAGGAAGTTCTCCATGGAAAAACAAAGAGAGTAGTTTCTAGGTCAGCATTCCCAACTTTTCTCACAAAATAGCATCCAGAAAATGTATTTGCATAGTAATGGGGTTAAAAAAGGCTTTTTGAGGCTAAATCTACCACAAGCCACTGAGGGGATCAGTACCATGACACATTTTTGACGCATTTCTAATAGAGTGGTGTTCTCTGGTTGCGAAGCCCTCATTCTGGATACTCTTATCTTTAGCATGCATTATGATCACCTGGAAGGATTGCGAAAGCACAGATTTCAGGGTTCCACCTCCAGAGTTTTTTATTATAGTAGGTTGGGGATGGGACCTGAGAATTTGTTTGTTTATTTTTCAAGACAGAGTCTCCCCTGTTGACCAGACTGCAGTGCAGTGGCATGACTTTAGCTCACTGCAACGTCTGCCTCCAATGATCAATTGATTCTCGTGCCTCAGCCTCCCGAGTAGCTGGGATTACAGGCACCCACCACCGCACCTGGCTAATTTTTGTATTTTTAGTAGACACTGAATTTTGCCATGTTGACCAGGCTGGTGTCGAACTCGTGGCCTCAACTGATCTCACTGCCTCGGCCTCCCAAAGTACTGGGATTACAGGTGTGAGGCATCATATCTGGCCAAGAGTTTGTATTTCTAATAAGTTTCCAAGTGACGCAGACACTGCTGGTCCTTGGACTACAGTTTAAGAACCACTTCCCTATGCTCTTTTGTTCTTCCAAAGCAACTTAAGGACTGACTGCAAGTTTAAGACTTGTGAATGTTTAGTCCTTGTGAATGTATATCCCATAAGGGGATTAAAATCCTTAAGGCTTAGGGAAACACCTCATTTTTAGGGCCCAGAACCATATCTGATAAACAGTTGGTTTTAAATAATTTTTTTGAAAGAATAATCCTTTAAAATTAACTTGGGATTTTCATAAGTTAGGTGCTTTTACATACAATTTAGATGCTGCGTGGTATAACCAAAAATATCACAGAAAAAATTTAAAATATTATTCTAGAAGTCCTTATTTACTCCTAGAGAAGACTTATTTTACAAAATGAGATTTAAAAATAACCACTATGGAACAAAATATTGTATGCTAAGTATTACATTATTTTATTGTTTTCGTTTATTCATTCAATGTATCATACTGGATGTATTACATGCATTTGTAAGACACAGTGCTAAGTGCAATGAGATTTTAAAGATGAGTAAGAAATACATCTTGCCCTCAAGAAGCTTCATGCTTTGTAGGGTAAGTAATGCACAAATACAAACAATAAAAATTAATACAGAAAGTCAGCAGTGAGAGACTATTCCTCAGCTGGAAGAGAGAAGAAGTTACTGGAGAAGGTAAAAATTAATAAGTAAATTATTCATCAGAATTAAAGAACATTCTATAAAATAACTGACCTATAGTTACAAAAATGCCTACATCATAAATGACAATGAAAGTCTGATGAACTACTTCTGATTGAAGAACACTAAAAGGACATGACAGTGAAATGCAGTAAGACCGGATCCCACACTGAAAAAGGAGAGCGCCATTGGTAGCCCACAGCAGGGTGCCTGAGCTTCATCTAGCATGAGAACAGCCTTGTATAAAGTGACAGAATCCACGAAGGATAAGGAGCTCATTCACGCAGGGGAGTGTGTGACAATGGCAATGAGAGACTGGTGGCATACAGGGTGACTAATCAAATAAACTCATGTACTAAGGATAATCAGAGCTAGGTTTTTCATTGTCAGAAAAGGGAATTACAAGCACAAAATGGGGAAAAAACTAGAATGCATCGTGTGGTGTTTGTTATTGCTTTTTTTGTTTTCTCCTTGAGACAGTTTCACTCTTGTCACCCAGGCAAGAGGGCAATGGTGCAATCTGGGCTCACTGCAACCCCCACCCCACCGGGTTCAAGCAATTCTTCTGCCTCACTCTCCTGAGTAGCTGCAACTACAGGCGCCCACTACCATGCACAACTAATTTTTGTATTTTTAGTAGAGAGAGGGTTTCACCATGTTGGATAGGCTGGTGGCCAACTCCTGACCTCAGGTGATCCACCTGCCTAAGTTTCCCAAGGTGCTGCAATTATAAGCATGAGTCACTGCACCTGGTCCATCATGTGGTTTTTTACTGGAATTCCAAGTACAGTTATAAACTTTTGGTTTTCAACATATATAAATAGATATGGAAATATGGCTGTATGTGTGTACGGATGTCTACATATATACACATATTCAGTAGCTCCATCTACTGAGAAGGCCTGGGAGAAGTGATAGCTCAAAAGCAATGAGCATACCTAGCATTAAATACCATTTTCCACTAAAAAGAACCAGAACTTCTTAGAGACATAGCTAATTCCTGGGCCAGGGTAGAGAAAGTACAAGATAAGCCTAAAACATCTTGTGCCAAGAAGGAAGGAAGTACCTAAAGAATGATGGAGAATGCCAAAGGACACAAAACCCAGCTTCAAGGGATCCTATTGGTCAAGCCGGAGACACTTTAAGCATCAAAGCAAATAATGTTAGTAACAGATTCTATAACCCAGTGTATAATAATGGAAACCATGGATCCATAAAAATATAAATTAGTTAATAGAAAGGCTAATAACTAAAATGTGCTGTGTCAAGATCATGATAATCAAAGAAAATCTGAGAAATGATTACAGACAAAAAGACTAAAGATACATAAAAACTACATACAACACATAAGTCTGAACTAGATCCTTCTGCTATAAAGGAACACTAGTCAGACAGCTCTTGAAAGCCGAATGGGGGTCTAGCATTAGACTACAGCAGTGTATGAACATTACTATACTGAACTTGTATTATGCAGGAAAATATGCTGGTTGTACTATATTGGTTGTGCTGTGATTACGCAGGAGAATGTTTGTAGGGTGATGGAGCATCGGGTTAGTATCTTATTTTCAAATGATTCAAGCAGGAAAAATTAATTATTTGTACAGGACCTGCTTTATTGTAAGTTTGTGACTGTTAAAGGTAAAAAATTTGGAGAGAGATCCAAGATGGCCGCTTAGCAGCCGCTCAGGATTGTAGCTCCCAGTGAAAGCGCAGAGAGCAAGTGGACGCTGCAATTTCAGATGAAGTTTTGTTGCCCATGGACTGGGAGATTCCCGGCGGAGGAGCCACACAGGTCACCAGCGCGACTCTTTTGGCCGGCGCAGCTGTTTTGCTGGTGCCCTGGTGCGGCGCTTCTCATTGCGGAGTATACGGGACTGGGTGCCCTTTTAGTCGGGCTTAGCTGGTCCCATCCCCACAAGGAGAACAGCAAGTGGAAGCACTGAGGACTGAGAGTTTCACAGCAAGCACAGCTGAACCCAGGAAGGCCTAGCTCTGTGAGTAAGGGGCGTCCGTCGAAAGAAAACTAAGAAACAGAAAAAACTTCATCACCAACAAGCCGGACGTCCACTCAGAGACCCAATCTGAAAGTCGGCAATTACAAAGACGACAGGTGGATAAATCCACAAAAATGGGAAGAAACCAGTACAAAAAGGTTGAGAACACCCGAAATCAGAATGCCTCTCCTCCTACAGGGGATCGCAACTCCTCATTAGCAAGGGAACAGGGCCTGACGGAGAATGGGTGTGATTAACTGACAGAATCAGGCTTCAGAAGGAGGATAATAAGAAACTTCTGTGAGGTAAAAGAACATGTTCTAACTCAATGCAAAGAAACTAAGAATTTTGAAAGAAGATTTAACGAAATGCTAACGAGAATGGACAACTTAAGAATATAAGTGAATTGATGGAGCTGAAAAACACGAGAACTTCGTGAAGCATGCACAAGTTTCAACAGCTAAATTGACCAAGCAGAAGAAAGGATATCAGAGGTCCAAGATCAACTCAATGAAATAAAACAAGAAGGCAAGATTAGAGACAAAAGGGTAAAAAGGAAAGAACAAAGTCTCCAAGAAATATGGGACTATGTGAAAAGACCTAATCTATGTTTGATAGGTGTACCTGAATGTGACGAAGAGAATGAATCCAAGCTGGAAAATACTCTTCAGGATATTATCCAGGAAAACTTCCCCAACCTAGCAAAGCAGGCCAATACTCAAGTCCAGGAAATACAGAGAACACCACAAAGATATTCCTCAAGAAGAGCAACCCCAAGGCACATCATTGTCAGATTCACCAGGGTTGAACTGAAGGAGAAAATGCTAAGGGCAGCCAGAGAGAAGGTTCGGGTTACCCACAAAGGGAAGCCCATCAGACTCACAGCAGATCTCTTAGCAGAAACCCTACAAGCCAGAAGAGAGTGGGGGCCAACATTCAACATCCTTAAAGAAAACAACTTTCAACCTAGAATTTCATATCCGGTCAAACTAAGCCTCATAAGTGAAAGAAAAATAAAATTTTTTGCGAACAAGCAAGCACTCAGAGATTATATCACCACCAGGCCTGCTTTACAAGAGCTTCTGAAAGAAGCACTACACATAGAAAGGAACAACCAGTATTAGCCATTCCAAAAACATACCAAAAGGTAAAGAGCATCACCATAATGAAGAATCTACATCAACTAATGGACAAAACAGCCAGCTAGCATTAAATGGCAATATCAAACTCACATATATCAATATTAATTCTAAATTTAAATGGACTAAATGCCCCAATCAAAAGACACAGACAGACAAATTGGATAAAAAGCTAAAACCCATCAGTATGCTGTATCTAGACCATATCTCACATGCAAGGATACACAAAGACTCAAAACAGAGGGATGGAGGAAGATTTACCAACCAAACGGAGAGAGAAAAAAAAAAAAAAAACACAGAAGCTGCAATTTTCATCTCTGATAAAACAGACTTTAAAACAACAAAGACCATAAGAAACAAAGAGGGACATTACATGGTAGTGAAAGGATCAATGCAACAAGAAGAGCTAACGATCCTAAATATATACGTACCCAGTACAGGAGCACCCAGATACATAAGGCAAGTTCTTAATGACTTACAAAGAGACTCAGACTCCCACACAATAATAGTGGGAGACTTTAACATTACATTGTCAATATTAGACAGATCAACGAGATAGAAAATTAACAAGGATATCTAGGACTTGAACTCAGACCTGGAACAAGTAAACTTAACAAATATTTACAGAACTCTCCTCCCCAAATCCACAAAACATACATTTTTCTCAGTATCACATTATACCTATTTTAAAAGTGACCACATAATTGGAAGTAAATCACTACTCAGCAACTGCATAGCATCTCACAGGTTTAAATAAAATATTGGTTGGCTGCTTGTTATTTTCATCTCTTATTCCTTCCTGTCTCCATTGTTAAGCACAATTATTGGCATAAAAGAGGTTTTTAATATCCATTTTTAGACTGCATTCTACCCTGGGCAATAGAACAAGAATCCCATTCTCTCTACCTCTTTCTCTTCCTCTCTTTCATTCTTTTTTCTTCTTTCTTTCACTCTCTTTTCTCTTTTTCTTTCAAAAAAAAAAAAAAATTTTACAACCCAGGTAGAAGAAATACCACAAGCGAAGACACAGAGGTGGATAAAACAGGCTGTTTGTGAAGAAGAGAGAAAAGGGCATATGAAAGGGCATAATGAAAAGTAAAAGCTAGAAAGGTAATCTGAAGCCAAATCATAGAACAGGCAAATATTTTGTTGATAGTTTTCTCTAAAACTAGTTACAAATTTAACTGTAAACGATTTGTGTTTTGTTTCAACAGCAACACAAAATTTAATTCTTCCACATAGTAAAAAGAAAAGTAGTTAATTCACTCAGATTATTTTCCCCTTTATATTTTTATAACATAGGAAGGGGTACTAAAGCAGAATTATAGAAGTTGCTGGGTTCTGGCCTCACAAGCAAACCATATTATACCTCATTTATTAATCTGAATAAGTTTCAAAATACATGTATACGTTGCTCACATACTTTAGTCAGTCACTGTCAAATAAATACAAATCCAGATCTCCTAAAATATTTTTTCTTAGACTCTTTGACTAAATGGAACTAAAGTGGCATTAAAAAGTATAATTAATATCTTCCACTAGATAGTGAACTCTCTTTCTCAATGTTCTTTAACTTGAGGCATCAAGTTTAGAACGTAGGTGCTTTATTTTCCTTCCCGAGGAATACAGACAAGGAAGCTGTAGCAGACGCAACTCATACTAAGAATACCTCCCCAAAATAGTCTAGGCTCACCAGGGCACTAAAAAAAGAGTGATAAAGACAAAGCCAAGTCAGTCTAAGGATGGGAATGAATAAAAGAGGAAAGGGTACAAAGAGAAATTCAAGAATGAGTGTGGATAGTTTTTTTCTTTTTAATCCTGCTAGTAGCCAGCAATAAATTTCTCCTTTTAACATTTTGTACCCCAAGTTAAGTAGAAATTAGTTTAGAGAAACTGCTACTGGCATCACACAATAGCTATTTATAAGTAAGCAAAAAAGAGTACAATTAAAAAGGAAATGACATGGAAAAAAATTCATGTTTAGGAGAACATGTAAAGAAGCAGTTGTATTACATAAAAAGGAAGCATTATCAATATAATTACTATTACTCAGCGCCAGAGATTTATCTCAGGGGCCATTTGAAACAAATAAGATGATAAACATTAGCAACTTTGGGAATCCTAGATGTATAAATACTTAATAATTCCAATATTGCTGAGCTTCCATAATTTGAAAGCTTGCAGCTGCAATCTCAATACATTCTCTCATCCCACCACTTAGGAGTTTATATAGTCTCAATTCCTAATTTCTAGATCCAGTAAGAATCCCTCTTTCAGCATAAGAAAAAATGTTAAATCCCAGAAGTTTATAAAATGGAATTAAGGGCACAGATAATCTATTAATGACAATGTGGAATAAATGAAAGTTACATTACAAACAATAAAGCAGAATTTAGACTGGCTTTATATACACAAAATAAAAATCAACAAACTGGTATGAAACAATGTGGTGTGAAAACCCAAGTATAAAATTAATCTCGGATGTTTCACTATTAGCTATAACAGACAGCTAAATGTCTATGCACCATTATTCTGGTGGTCATACTATATTTATAACTTATTTATTATATGAATTCCTGGCATAAACATTTTAGTATACCAGCCACATGATGTTCGTTAATCATAAACAAGGGCTTCAAGATCATTTTTAATGTAACATAATAAAAACAGCTTCCACAAAAACTACTTTAAATTTAGGTATCACTATTACAAAGCTATGAACTGTGTCAGTGCTCAACAGTCTAAGTGAAGAAGAAAAAACTCACAACTATCAAAATAGAGGAAAGTAATGAAAAGCCTTAAGTTTTATAAAAACACATGCAGAGGAAAATCTAAACTTAAATTGCAGGTATGGGGTGGGTAACAAATACAACTGAGAAATTTACCTTGAGCTCCCAGTGATTGAATTTCCAACCTGGAGAATAGTTATCTCGTAAATCAGCTCTGACTCGGATGTTAACACTGAGTAACCGCCTTCGATAATCATTGCATTTTGCAATGAGCGCTTCTTTGTCTTCTTCAGAAAGTGCATTGGTAATGCCACAAGGAATAACCACCACCTACAATCCAGCACAATGTCCCAAAATTAAACAAAGAAACAGCATATAGAAGTAATGAGCTCTCAGAAGTCAAAACCTACTAGTGACTATATTCTTAACACAAATCAGCTTGTGTGATTTCTAATCTATACATAATGTCTACTAATTAACTGCAAATCACTTATCCATGCTAAATATATTTTCATCTGACCTACTATATTTAATGTACATATATATATTTACATTTTTTTCAGCTTCCCTAGTAGCTGGGACTATCAGTGCACGCCACCACACCTGGCTAATTGTTTGTAGACTGGGTTTTGCCATGCTGCCCAGGCTAGTATCAAACTCCTGGGCTCAAGCAATCTGCCCTGCCTTGGCCCCCCACAGTACTGGGATTACAGGTGTGAGCCTGCATGCCCTGCTCATTTAACCTATTATAAATAGTTTTTAAAAAATGACTTCTAAAAATGTTTATATAAGTAGCTTAAAAATTAAAAGAGTAAGAAACAATAAATAATGTAAATGATACACACAGTTACACAACACTAGGGTCTAGACTGCATTCTATGTTTCTATTATCAGAGAAATCTGCCTGAATGATATTCAGAAAATCATCCTTTCAAATTTTCTTTAGTAAAATAATGGCTTGTATTTTATAAAATGAATGATAAACAGAAAATTTTCCTTACCTGAACACATGCTACACGGGGTGGCAATACTAAACCCATGTTGTCCCCATGAATCATGGTCATAACACCAATAGTTCGAGTTGTCAGGCCCCAGGAGTTTTGATAGGCAAATTGCTTCTCTCCTGGCATCTTTGGATCTTCAAACATGATTTCAAACATTTTCGAAAAATTCTGCCCTAAATGATGTGATGTTCCTCCCTAAAATAAAGAGAAATATAAGCTTTAATTGTAATAACCCATTATGCCCTTGAACATGATTACTATAAGATCACATGCTTTAAAATGGGACTAGACTTTTTTTCTCTCCCGTTTTTTTACATTAAATGAGGTTTTTAAATATATGCATAATTACTATAACAAAAGATTAAGATTAGTCAAAAAATACTATCTACAAGTGTCTTGCTCTAGGCAGCCCCTTTTATAGCAGTAATTTTACCTACAACAGTTAAAAAGGAATTAATATTTTAGTAGTAATTCAGGATATATACTGTGACTTAATGGACCACAGAGGCAGAGGAATGGGATAGATTTGCTTTAAATTATTATACGAAAGTACATGAAATACTTATTTTTTAAAAGTGTCTACTTCTTTGATGACAGAATAAATTACTGGGTCTGTCCATGGACTGTGCTTATAGTGCCCTATGAATCCTATGTGGCAGTTTGATACCTGGATAGCTCTTCCACTAGCAGATATAAATGCTTCTACTGTAGTTGTATAGTCTCCTCCTGCAAATTTTTCCTTTTCCGTCTTTCTTCCTTTTACAACAGGAATTGCGAGGAGTTCTTCATATATTTGAGCATATAAGTCAAGTATCTGCAAGACCTGTAACATTTTAAATGTAAATGTGTGCAAATTTAGGGTATATTTATTAAGATCTATAAAACTGTACTACTTAAGACTAATTGTGTGGGAAAAGCAATTCAAACAATAAAAATTTCTTTTTATGAAAAGGTTAAAGCAGCCAGTATAAATTTACTAAGAAAGCTATTCAATGAAGCAATGTAAAAAGAAGTCAAATAACTTTAAAAAATGTATATAAGTTGAGAATATGAGAAAATAAATGTTACAAAAGATATACAGTATCAAAATGAAAATTTCCTGAAAAACAATTTTCTACACATTAAAGCCCGGAAGTATTTTCACCTTAAAATTTAAAAGAGCATCTATTCCTTACTAATAACATTCCAATAAGCAGTTACCTAAATCCATGTAACTGCTTTGAATTAATTTGATTTTGCTTTTAACAGGTGTTACATTTTTAAATAATAAAATAGCAGATTCTTAACAAAGAAATGGAACATAGTTAATATGGAAAATAACTTTATACCTCTTCTTCTGCCTCTTCAATGGTAGCAAAAGCACTGTGCCCTTCCTGCCAAAGAAATTCACGAGTACGCAGGAAAGGCTGAGGGTGCTTGAACTCCCAACGCTGGAAAAGGCAAGAAAACAATTTGGTCATTAAAGATAGCTTTCCAATTTTTTTTGGAAACAGAGTCTTGGAGTGTGGTGGCGCGATCATGGCTCACTGAAACCCAATGCCTCCCAGGCTCAAATGATCCTCCTACCTTAGCCTCCCAAGTAGCTGGACTACAGGTGCATCCCACCACACCTGTCTAATTTTTGTATTTTTAGTAGAGATGTGGTTTTTGCCATGTTTTCCAGGCTGGTCTCAAATTCCTGGGCTCAAATGATCTGTCCACTTGACCTCCCAAAGTGCTGGGATTATAAGTGTGAGCCATCATGCCCAGCCACCTTCCAATTTGTATTACCATTGTATATGGTAATCAAAAATCACAATTGATCTTAAACACTTCAAAAATACTTCCATACTCCTAATCCGTTGAAAATAAAAACAAAATATGCTTTAAAAAAAAAAGGTGAATAACAATTAAAGAATATAAGAGGGAGTGTACACCTACCACCACATTGCACCACTGATTGAGCCTGATGGGCAGGTCTCTGTGTGACTGCACCCATTTTGCATATGCAGGATACATTACTGAAAGACATGGGAAAATAGAGACAGTCATTTACGGCTTTATTTCTCCTTCAAGGCTGGTAAGAGATAAACCAGCAAGATAATTAATAGGAATTAAAATGTAATAAATAAATTTAAAAAATAAAACGTATGTTTGTGTAAACATATTTCCAATGCTTAGTGAATAGTATTATTATTTCATAAAGTGTATTACTCAAGGATATCAATCTAAACTTAATCATATTTTACATTCTTCATATAAGATTTTACATTCTTCACATAACAACGTACTTTAACAGTTTTTACATTTTGTTTTTAAAAACACTAATAAAGGTCATATTCTATGTTAAGTTCTTTGCATTCATTAATCTGTTCAATTCTCATATTCAACCCATAAGTAGGTATCATAATCTCATTTTTAAAGATGTGGAAACTGAGTTTACAAAAGTTAAACAATTTGCTGAATCCAGCAGTTAAGAGAAGCAGAATTAATTTACATCTATCTGATGCATCTATTTAGAGTATGAAAGCCCTTGCTATGAAATGCAAAGTGAAGATGCCTGTCTTACAAGAGCCTGCTCATGATCTATAATTAGTAAAACCAAAACAAAACTTTGCCAGTCTGAGAAAACTGGTATCAGAATATTAATAATGTATTATACAAAAGTATCACTAGAAACACCGAAGAACAACAAACAATCCTGAACTCTACAGATGAATGATCACTTTGAAAGACAAAACCTCAAATTTTCCAATGGCAATTCCATTTACCATATGTAATTTCAGAAAAATCATTTAATCTTTCAGAGACTTTTCTCTACCTGCAAAATGGAAATCACAGTAACTGCCCCTACCTTCCTTACAACACTGTTGTGAGAATAACAAAAGATGATGTAAAGTATTTAGCAATCTATGAAAACCCTACATGAATGAAAATCTAAATATATTATTAAAATTTGAAAGTAATTATGGCACAAAGCATTTGTATTTGAAATATAATTAATTCCAATAAAAATTATTCTAAGAATAAAATTCCTTGAAAAGTTCTAAAAATTTACAGCATAAAAATGAGCATTTAAATTACAAATCCAACAATTTAACGATAAAGAGCTCTGCAATGAAGCTAATAAAACTCTAGACAAGTTGGCTGGTCACAGTGGCTCATGCCTATAATCTCAGCACTTTGGGAGGCCAAGGTGGGCAGACAACTTGAGGTCAAGAGTTTGAGACCAGCCTGGCCAACATGGTGAAACCCCGTCTCTACTAATACAAAAATTAGCCGAGCATGGTGGTGCACACCTGTAATCCCAGCTACTTGGGAGGCTGAGACAGGAGAATTACTTGAACCTGGGAGGCAAAGTGAGCCAAGATCATGTCACTGCACTCCAGCCTGGGTGACAGAATGAGATGCTGTCTCAAAAAAAAAAAAAAGAAAAGAAAAGAAAAGGAAAGAAAATAAAAAATAAATAAATAAAAAACTCGACAAGTTTATAATCAACCTTTATCAACACTCATGAAATTTTATATTGTCAACAGAGATTATACCTAACACAAAACAAAAGCTGAAACTCAATTCTAGAAGCTACCTCTGATGTTTCAGTGAGTATTCTCCTGCACTACAAGGCCTATTCTCACCTGTTTCACTAGTAGGACGAATGGCAATTGGTTCTGCCAACTCTGTTTTGCCAGATCTTGTAACCCAAGCAACCTAGTAAGAAAAAATCATTTTTCATACATGTTTTTTCAGCAGCATTTTGGAGCAACAGTACAAATGCAGGCAATTTTCTTCTGTTTTAATTTTTGTCATATCAATTTAGGCAAGTTAAAATAGTTGTTGCAGTTTACTGTGAGGAGAGGTACACACTTACTGACCTTCTAAATATTAAAAGTCAGTTAATTCATGTGACAAAATCATTACTTGCTATAAAGGGAGAAACAGAACTTTTTTTTTTTTTTTTTAACAAAAATGGCTTTCCATTTTTCAAAATTGGTTGTTGAACTCGAAAACTGAAAATGTATTTTCGAGTTTGTCAGAGAACACTGCAAAAAATAAAAAAGCAAGCTCACTTACCTCTGGGGCAAAGTCAGCAACATGAGTCTTCTCTTTCTCTAATGCACCTTGAGATACAAACATGGGGAAGTAGCAGTTTTCAACACCAAGTTTCTTGATCTCAGTATCAAAAAAGTCCTTGATGGCTTCCCAAATGGCATAGGCCCAGGGACGAAGAATATAACAGCCACTTACATCATGGTATTCAATCATTTCTGACTTTGTGATGACCTTTTTAAAAGAGAAACAGTCTTTAAAGCCCACCTTGAACCAAAATTCTAGAATAAGTGGCAAGAGTGTGATAACCAAAATTCAGATCTGGAGGCTTCCACTGTTGATACATCCCCTTAATGTGGAAGGTCATAATGGAAGTAAAACAGACCTGACTATACTGAGAAACAACATATAACAGGGTTCTAAACTCTCATTAGAAGTTGAATTCCACTGGGCGCGGTGGCTCACGCCTACAATCTCAGCACTTTGGGAGGCCAAAGCAGGTGGATTGCCTAAGGTCAGGAGTTAGAGACCAGCCTGACCAAGATGGTGAAAGCCTGTCTCTACTAAAAATACAAAAATTCGCTGGGCTTGGTGGCGGTCACTTGTAGTTCCAGCTACTCAGGAGGCTGAGGCAGAATAACTGCTTGAACCTGGCGGAGGTTGCAGTGAGTCAAGATCATGCCACTGCACTCCACCCTGGGCAACAGACTGACACTCCGTCTCAAAAAAACCCCCAAAAAACAAAAAAACTTGAATTCCAATCCAGCCTCTGCTCCTGACTGTATCTTTGTGGCTTTGAATTAATCCCTTTACCTCACCATTAAAAAAAAAAATTAGGCTGGTCACAGCCTGTCTCTACTAAAAATACAAAAATCAGACGGGCATGGTGGTGTACCCCTATAATACCAGCTACTTGGGAGGCTGAGATAGGAGAACCCAGGAGGCAGAGATTGCAGTGAGCTGAGATTGCACCACTGCATTACAGCCTGGGCTGACAGAATAAGACTCCGTCTCAAAAAAAAAAAAAAAAAAAAAATCAATCACTATCTGGTGGTACTACTATTCAAGACTTTATGTGAACACATTGAAAAATGGTTTCATGTTAAATGACTACATTACATATTATTAAAGGAATTATACATTATTACTATTAAGTTTGTGCACAGACTTTAGAATCTAAACAATGCAGCCTTTGAGAGACTTAACATATAAAAATCAACTGAATGCATACTCACCTGAGAATACCAATCGGCAAGATTTTCTTCTTTCTTTGCCTCAAGACCCAACCTGCAGATATGAGAAGTAAAAGATAAATCTCTTCGTTCAGCAATTGCTTTTAGGTTGAATGAAAATAAACCTCTAAAGTTCAAAATAGATTAGTTTTCTTCAGTATGAGTTATTTCTATATGTGTAACTCTTCTATATACATTCCCAAGGTAATGTTGTTTTTGAGATGGGGTCTCCCTCTGTCACCCAGACTGGAATGCAATGGTGTGATCTGTCTCACTGCAACAACCTTGGGCTCCTTGGCTCAAGAGATTTCCTCACCTCAGCCTCCCAATTAGCTAGGATTACAGGTGCTCACAATATCTGGCTTATTTTTTTTTTTTAATTCTTGGTAGAGTCAGGGTCTCACTATGGTGCCCAGGCCAGTCTCGAACTCCTGGCATCAAGGAATCCTCCTGCTCCGGCCTCCCAGAGTGCTAGGATTACAAGCATAAGCCACTGTGCCTAGCCCCTAAGATAATGTTTTTAACCTAAAAAACAGTAGAGACACCAGGCATGGTGGTTCACGCCTGTAATCCCAACACTTTGAGAGGCCGAGGTGGTCAGATCACCTGAGGTTGGGAGTTTGAGACCAGCCTGACCAATATGGAGAAACCCTGTCTCTACTAAAAATACAAAAAATTAGCCGGGCATGGTGGCACATGCCTGTGATCCCGGCTACTCGGGATGCTGAGCAGGAGAATGGCTTGAACCTGAGAGACAGAGGTTGCAATGAGGTAAGATCGCACCACTGCACTCCAGCCTGGGCAACAAGAGTAAAACTCCGCCTCAAAACAAACAAACAAAAAAACAGTAAGACATCTTTTAAAAAGTTGTGAGATATTGTCCACAAAATCTAGCAAAGCCAAATGTAACAAAAGCTATGATTCTATGCAGACATCTCTTTTACAAGGTTCTTTTTAAGGTAATGTATTTGTAATAGAGACAGGCTGTTCACACATATTCTCCCACTAAAAAAGAAGATTACGCCAGGTTAAAGTACAGAGTAACATTACTGTTTCACTGGAAGTAACACCTAAAAAGTAATAAAAACAATGGTTATAAACACACACACACACACACACACACGTATTTATGTGTGCATACTGGCCAAATTTATATAAGTTTTTCTTTTTTTGAAACAGAGTCTCACTCTAGCATCCAGGCTGGAATGCACTGCATGATCTCGACTCACTGAAACCTCCACCTCTCAGGTTCAAGTGATTCTTGTGCCTCAGCCCCTCCAAGCAGCTGGGATTACAGGTGTGTGCCACCAGGCCCGGCAAATTTTTTTGTATTTTTGGTAGAGATGGAGTTTTGCCATGTTGGCCAGGCTGGTCTTGAACTCTTAAGTGATCCGCCCACCTCAGCCTCCCAAAGTGCTGGAATTACAGGTGTGAGCCACTGCAACCAGCCTCAAATTTTTCTTTTAACTAGAAAAAAGGTTGCAGAGACAGATGCTTGTAAAATAAACTAGGTCTGCAATTAAAAACTATTTCAGACAATAATCATTTTCTTGAAATATCAACAATTATTCAGGAGAAAGTATGGTCTCTTTCTAGAGTTTACAAACAAGGTTTTACTGGGTAAAAATTTTAACGTATTTGCATTTGCATTCTCCATTGTTTCACTCACATATCTCAACAAAATAACTATATGAAACCTAGCACTTTCATAAGTACTAAGAAAGTAAAAGGTGAGAAGTTCTACTTTCTCTTCTACTAATATAACCCTGGTTATTCAGTTTAATAGTCAAAAAGAAAACTGTTACATTCTCTTGTTTAAAAAGACACTGTATATGACATGAGATAGAAGCAGCAGCAGAATTTGATACTCAGCTAAACAAATGTAAAACCAAAGTATCTCAGTAACAGTTCTTATTAAGCCATTAAAGGAAACCCATCACAAAGCTCACTCTAATTTTGGGACAGGAATTACAGATGAAAAATTACAATCACAGGTTATTTAATGACATGAATACATTCTGAGAAACATGTTGTTGAGTGATTTCATTGTTGCACAAACATCATCAATTGTACTTACACAAACCTAGATGACACACGTATATTTTCATATGGAAAACCAAATATCCCAGCAACATTACTGAATATCAGTAATTTCCCCTACTTGATTTGCAATGCCAATATCAAATGCCATATATCAAGTTTCTATACATGCTCCATTATAATCTTAGGGAGCATCATATATATGGTCCATTGTTGACTGACACATGGTGCATGACTGTATATTATTCATACAGATCGAAAGATCCTCAGAGAGCCATCTATCCCACTGTTTTGTTTTTAGCCAGCTTTGTCTTATATTTAAACTATTAATTTTTAAATTGAGAATGAAGCTCTCACTTAGTTCCCACAAAAGACCTTTATTTGAAAACTTCTGCTTAAAGTGCAAAACAATGAGTATAATTAGGCTACCAATTATGTTATAAAAGAAGGAGAGAAAACGTGTATGTGTGCATACACACACACACACACACACACACACATACATACATCTGTATTTACTTGAATAATCAAATGAAAAATTGCTCCACAAATACAGAAGAAAGTGGTACAGTGGCTGACTACCTATTCATTATGGTGGTGGGGAAAATCAGAAAGATGGGAAACACACACAGGAACTTCTTACAGTCTGAGATTCTTGAACCAAACAAACGTGTTACCTATTTTAAAAAATTAAATGGGAGAGATCCAAGATGGCCGATTAGCAATAGCTCAGGAATGTAGCTCCCAGTGAAAGCGCAGAGAACTAGTGGACGCCGCAATTTCTGATGAATTTTTGTTGCCCACAGACTGGGAGATTCCTGGCAGAGGAGCCACACGGGTCGCCAGCGCGACTCTTTTGGACGGCGTGGCTGTTTTGCCGGTGCCCCAGCGCGGCGCTTCCCGGTGCAGAGTATACGGGACGGACGGGCTCGGCTGGTCCCATCCCCACAAGGAAAACAGCAATTGGAAACGCTGAGGACTGAGAGTTTCACAGCAAGCACAGCGAACCCGGAAGGTCCGGTTCTGTGGGCAACGGGCGTCCGCCAAAGGAAAACTAAGAAACAGAAAAAAATTTCATCACCGGGCGGAGAGAGATCCAAGATGGCCGCGTAGCAGCAGCTCAGGATTGTAGCTCCCAGTGAAAGCGCAGAGAGCAAGTGGATGCCGCAATTGCAGACGAATTTTTGATGCCCACAGACTGGGAGATTCCTGGCGAAGGAGCCACCCGGGTCACCAGCGCGACTCTTTTGGCCGGCGCGGCACTTCTCAGTGCGGAGTGTACGGGACTG